>OY787624.1:7039864-7078002 GCA_963678935.1 Umbilicus rupestris
TTTAATGTCTTCATGGGGACCTCGACTAATGTCTTCATCCGGAGCGGAATGCAATTGATGACGTCAGCATTGGGCTCACAGCCCAAAATCAGATTTATAAGTTTTCAAGATTTAGAAGTCTCTCCATCCTATAAATACAGATCTACCACAACACAATTGAGCATCAATTCTTAGAGAGAATCTTCAGCACGAGAACTCAGAAGACGAATTAAGAGAAGCGGCCACTACGCGCGAATTTCGAGACGGATCACTATTCAAGACCGGAATTACTATTCACTGCCGAGTTACTGTTCACGCAAATTACTATTCACCGTTAAAGTATTATTCCTAAACTCAGTTTATTTCCATTGTTTTAGATGACTCGTAGTAGCTAAACTCTTAATTTCAGTTTGAGGATTTTGTGTTGCAACGTACGGTTTGAGATATTTATGTTTCATAATTCAACTCAGTAAATTCCTGTTCTTCGTTTGAATTGCATGCTCTGATTATCAAGTTAGCGTATCCTAGCGGTGAAACTGAGTTGGTGTCTACTGCATGATATTGGATTGACTTCCTATTAGCTAAGCCTAACGGTGTAACCTAATCGGTGTTGTTGATCGAGTAATCGTTAACCCTATTCGAGAACTTAGCGGTTGAGATTAGGCAGAACAGTAGAGTCGGCATTACCCTAGCGGGATTGTTATACTAGGAACGGTAGTTTACTCATTGATGCACGTCACAATCGAAGATTACCAGTTGCAATGCATATCCCTGAACTGATTTTTCTCTGAATTTGATAACAACAAACGTTATTCCTGCAACCCCCTTTTCATCTAGTAGAACTTTATAGCTAATTGCTCTATCGTGGGTTCGACCCTGCTTAGCACTTGCTGAGTGTTAACAGGAGATTATAAATATAAGTTTGGCACACACAACGACGTGCCGTCAAATTTTCGCTCTGTTGTCGGGGAGAGCAACATTCAGTATACGGTTTGAACTTTATTTTTCTTGTTTTTGCTTTGTTTTACTTTTTGTGGTGCAGCATATTTTGCATTTTGGTTTTTTTTCCATTATCTGTCTGTTTTTGCATTTCTCTTGCTTTTTCAGTATGTCCCATGCAGGAAGTTCCCACCAGAGTGTCCAGGGCGACCATGCCCCTAACCACTTCAATGCGGAAGTGCCCCCACAGGTAATCCCACCATTCTATGACGAGCCGGAACGGGTATTCAATCAAAGGCATAGAGCTAATCGTCAGAGGATGGAGTTCTAGGAAGGACACAATGGTAGAGGTGGAATGATGGATGAGTTTGATGATTATGCCCCACCTCAACCATATGCGCGTCATCAGAACGGGCAGCCACCACTTCAGCAACTACATAGGCAGCCGCCTCGTCACGAGCAAACCATGAGGGAGCTTTCAGCCCCCACATTCCATAACCAGCCATGGTGCATCAACACTGACCTGGAAGAGGACAACTTCGAGATCAAAACCGCAGTGGTGCACCATCTGCCCAAGTTTGGAGGATTACCGGGAGAAGTTGCGACGAGGCATCTACAAGAGTTCACCGGAATCTGCCAAACATTGAGACCATACGCAGCCTCTGAAGACAGGTTCAAATTAAAAGTGTTCCCTTTGAGTTTAACTGACCTAGCGAAATCTCGGTTTCTTTCTTTGCCTTCAAGTAGTATAAGAACATGGGATCAAATGCAGAGAAAGTTCCTCGACAAATATTACACTCCTACTAAAGCGACTCAAGTCAGAAGAGAGTTATCAATGATCAAGCAAGGATCGAGGGAGTCGATGTATGACTATATGGAGAGGTTCAATCCATCGGAACAAAGCTGTTGCAATTTGGGTGTTCCGGAGAAGATGCTTGTGGAATATCTGCTAGATGGATTGAGACCTCTTGAGAGGATGCTCTTGGATGCCGCAGCTGGTGGCACCGTGCTCAACCTGACACCCGGACAAGTACATGATTTGCTCACGGAGACCGCAGAGAGCGCAAGGTTCCGAGAGGAGACGAGTCGAAGGGATGAGAAAACAAGGAATGTGTCTCAAGTAGAGCCAAATAACAGCCAGCGGGTGAGGGAGATCTGAGCGCAATGACCCTGAGGTATGGCAAGGTGATCCAAGTTGCAGAAGAGGCACCGAAGAAAAAGGACTGAGAGGATCAAGCCCCCCAGGAGAACATTTTTTTTTTTTTTTTTTTAAAAAAACCCACCCCGTTAGAGCCCCAACCCTAACACCCACCAGGAATCGAACCTGAGACATGGAGTTTATAATACACCACCACGACCACTAGGCTAGCCCTTGGTGGGCGCCCAGGAGAACATTAGCCAGGCGCGCCAGAGCGTAATGTCTTCACCAAGCGCGCCCCTAATGTCTTCACCTGGCGCGGGTAAGTCTGTCTCAGATTTTGAATTTCTCCCTTCTGACCCTCCTTTACCTATTATTATGCAGGTCAAGACCCCTAAGAGGCAAGAGATAGATCGAGAAGTGGGGGACTTGTTCAGCAAGGTGGAAATCAACATCCCTTTATTGGAGGCCATCAAACAAATACCTTAACGTGCACAAACCGTCGTCGATCATCACAGCTGGAAATGGTAACCCTTAATGCTCATGTAGCTGCTGTTATTCAGAGATCATTGCCTAGGAAATGCGGAGACCCAGGTGTCTGTTCTATTCCTTGCACGATTGTTAGCATTCGAATTAATAATTGTATGCTGGACCTAGGAGCTTCTATCAATGTCTTACCACATTCTATTTACTCGTGCTTGCCTATTGGACCTTTGAAACCTCCTGGACTAACTATTCAGTTGGCAGATAGATCGTGTAAGCAACTTGAGGGTATTATCGAAGATGTACTAGTGTAGGTATGGGAGCTTGTGTTTCCGGCAGACTTTTATGTCTTAAAAATGGATGGTGGAGACCTAGCCGACAGCCCACCAATACTGCTAGGACGCCCCTTTTTGAAGACCTCGAGGATGAAGATTGATTGCGATACCGGCATGCTAACCATGCGAGTCGAGGATGAGGTAGTAGAGTTTGACATCTTCAAAGCAATGAGGCATCCACCGGAGCACAACACAGTAAATGCTATTGATGTCGTGGATGACATTGTGAGTGAAGTGAACCCATCTTGTGGAGATGATGGACTCGAGATTGCGCTGGAAAAATATATCTTCGAACCAGATGAATCATACGAGCTGAGGGAGTTAGTGCAGGCAGCCCTCGAGCAATTAGAAGTATGACGCCCGCTGACACCAAGGTATGAAGCTAATCAGATCAGTTTATATAAAACTAATACCTTGCTGTCTTCTTTTGTGCAGGCCCCAATCTTCGTGCTAAAACCATTACCGGAGCACTTGAAGTACGCCTTCTTGGGAAAGGATGACACGTTACCGGTGATTATCAAAAAGGGACTGGAGCTGAAGCAAGAGCACAGGCTAGTCAAGGTTTTGAAAAACAACCAGCAAGCAATTGGATGGACACTCGGTGACATTAGAGGAATCAGCCCCACAGTTTGCATGCATAGGATCTTGCTGGAAGAGGGAGCTAAACCGTCGAGAGAACCACAACGCCGACTCAACCCGATAATGATGGAAGTGGTAAGAAAAGAAATTCAGAAATTATGAGACGCTAACATCATTTATCCTATTTCAGATAGCCCATGGGTGAGTCCAGTACATGTGGTCTCGAAGAAGACTGGCATAACAATGTAAGAAAATGCAGCCGGCGAGATGGTGACCAAGCGAATTCATAATGGGTGGAGGATGTGCATCGACTATAGGAAGCTGAATGCAGTCACTCGTAAGGATCACTTCCCCCTCCCTTTCATTGATCAGATGTTGGATAGGCTGGCAGGTAAGCCATTCTTCTGCTTTCTTGATGGTTTTTCGGGATATAATCAGATCCTTATAGCTCCTGAGGATCAAGAGAAAACTACCTTTACGTGTCCTTTTGTCATTTCACTGTAAATGGTGACACATTTGATGTGTGTTTAGAGAATTTGAACAAGGTGCTGGAGATTTATGAAAAAAAAAAAACAAGGTGCTGGAGAGATGTGTGTCGATGAACCTTGTTTTGAATTATGAGAAGTGTCATTTCATGGTCACACATGGTGTGGTGCTAGGACATACAGTGTCGCAAGAAGGAATTCAGGTAGACAAGGCAAAGATAGACTTGATTTTTAGTGTTCCTTACCCTCTGAATGTGCGTGATGTTAAGTCTTTTCTTGGGCATGCGGGCTTCTATCGTCGTTTTATTGAAGATTTTTCTAAGAAGGCGCTGCCATTGACTAACCTCTTGCAAAAAGATGTTCCTTTTGAATTTTCAGAAAAATGCAAGGAGGCGTTTGATGAGCTTACACACGCTTTGACTAGTGCACCCATCATCCAAGCACCCGATTGGACGCAGCCCTTCGAAATCATGTGTGACGCGAGCGACTACACCGTAGGGGCTGTCCTTGGACAAAGAAAGGAGCAAAAAACTAGTGGTGATCCACTACGCCTCGAGGACATTAGACGTGGCGCAAAAGAATTACTCCACTACGGAGAAAGAGCTCTTGGCCGTAGTGTTTGCATTAGAGAAATTTCGTCCCTATTTACTTGGTGCTAAAGTCATTGTATTTTCTGATCATGCTGTGATTAGGTACCTAATGTCGAAGAAGGAGTCCAAACCTTGGTTGATAAGATGGATCTTACTACTCCAGGAGTTCGACGTGGAAATAAAAAAGACAAAAAGGGGATGGAGAACACAGTGGCCGACCACTTGAGTAGGATTGTCATAAAGGAGGAGCCGATAGCCATCACGGAGACATTCCCCGATGAGCATCTCTACGCCGTGCAGGACAAAGCGCTATGGTACGCTCACATAGTGAATTACCTAGTAGGAGGTAAATTTCCCCCTTCCTTCTCTAGACCTCAAAGATTGAAACTCAAGCATGATTCTCGATTTTATATATGGGATGATCCTTTTTTGTGGAAGATTGGGGCTGATCAAATACTTAGGAGATGTGTCCCGGATGATGATATACATTCTGTGCTTAGTTTCTGCCATGAGCATGCTTGTGGAGGCCATTTCTGACCTCGTAGGACCGCTAGGAAAATTCTGGATTGTGGTTTTTATTGGCCTCATGTGTTTAAGGATGAGTATAACCATTGTAAACATTGCGATAGATGCCAGCGTGTAAGAAATATATCTGCTAGGAATGAGATGCCACAAATGCCGATAATTGTTGATGAAGTGTTTGATATTTGGGGCATCGACTTTGATAATGTAGTATGGCAGTGTTTGACAAAACCAGCACAAGTGAACTGGCAGCAGCTGCAGCAGGGGATGCTATAGTAGGAGCTTGTTCAAGTGGCTGCATCAACTGTCCGAGAAGCAGCAGCGTCCTGGGATTGTCTAGAAGGGCTGGAAACTCTACGAAGATCATCAGAAGAATTTCTAAAATGTTGTGGAGTATTTTCCAGTGAGGTTTCCTAGTCAGAGAAGGAGATTTGCATTGAAGATAAAAATCAAATCTAATCCCCTAGATTTTAGGAGATAATTGTTCCTTTTGGGACATTGCTTAAACCTGGACATTGCTTAAAGCTGGTGCTGCTATTTAAGAGAAAGGGGTTTAGAGCAGAATGGTTGATCGAAGCTGAGGGATACACAAGTGCATACACAGAATTCAGACAGAGCAACTTTGGTGTGCGACGGACGTTTTCTTCGATCATCACCCGAGAGCAGAGCGTGAGCGCAGAGCTGTGGTGACAGAAGCAGAAGGGAATCAGGACTTGCAGAGTCTGATTCGAGCTTGATCTGGAAGCCAATTCAGAGCAGTGGTGCTTGTTGGTTGATCAAGGGCAGCCGCGGAAGAACTGACGGGTGTGTGGCTCGGTCAAGTGTCTAAGCGGTGGTTCTCGCTAATGGCAGGTGGTCACTGAGTGAGGGGGAGTATTCCAGAGTGTGCAACGCTCGTGGAATCGTTCGATCGGCTCGGCAGAAGGCTTTGGAGCGACGCGGACAAATTGTGCTTCAGCTGTGTGTTACAGCAGTTGCTACAGCAACCCTGCTGAGTGAGTGTAGTTTAGAATAGGCTAAGTCTTGAGAAGTCTGTAGCTATTCTAGATTGACATTTGTAGAGGGTGTGCAGACACAAGTCAGAGCCTGTTCTGATTGTGTCAAGTGATTCACACAAGGTTGAGTAGCATAGGTTGCGTGGAGTGAACAAACTTCTGTCTTGTTCTCTGTTTGCTGAGACAATTTCCAAGTGAATAAGAGTGTGCTGCAGCAACTTTTTGTTCACAAATCTGCCTAACTGTGATGCTCTGTGAATTTCAATTGGTATCAGAGCGGGAGCTCGACACACAGAGTAAAAGATCCTACAGTGTCTCTGAAATTGCCGCGACAATGAAAGAAGGACAGAGCACAAGCAGACCTCCATTGTTGGAAGAAAGCAACTATGGATATTGGAAGGCTAGGATGAAAGCCTTCCTCAAGGCCATTGATGAAAAGACCTGCAGAGCAATCATGGTTCAGTGGTCTCCCCCAATTACTATGGATGAACAGGGAGTCACACGGATTAAGCCTGAAGAACAATGGACTGCTGAAGAGGGAGCTGCAGCAACTGGTAATTCAAAGGCCCTGAATGCAATTTTTGCTGCAGTTGATGCTAACAATTTCAGGTTGATATCGAATTGTGACATGGCCAAACAAGCGTGGGATATTTTGCAAACTGCACATGAAGGAACTGATAGAGTGAAGCTGTCAAGACTCCAGATCATTGCTACACAGTTTGAGAATCTGAGAATGCTGGAAGAGGAGACTGTCACTGAGTTTAATGCTAAACTCTGTGATCTTGCAAATGAAGCCCATGCTCTTGGTGAACCCATCCCTGAAGAAAAGTTGATCAGAAAGGTTCTCAGATCGCTGCCCACAAGATTTGACATTCAAGTGACGGCCATTGAAGAAGCTCAAAATGTCAGATTTATGAGGCTTGAAGAGTTGATGGGGTCTCTCAAACAATTTGAGATGAAGCTGGTTAAAGAAAACATCACTGCTAAGGACAAGGATGTTGGACTAAAAGCTGAAGCAGAATCCAAGAAGGCAGTTCCAGATGATCAGCTGAGTATGCTTGTCAAGAACCTTGGAAAGCTCCTGAAGAACATGGAATCCAGAACCGGGAATAGCTCTTCCTCGCGAAAACAATTCAGAAGGGGCCGTGAGAATAACAGGAAAGGGAAGGAACCGGCTCAGAATGAAGAAGAAAAGAAAGAAATGAAAAAGGGAGTCCAATGCTGGAACTGTGCAGGTTACGGTCATCGACAAATCAACTGCACTAGCAAATCGATGAAAAAAAGGACTCTCTCTGCCAGTGGAAGTGAAGACAAAAAAGATCTGAGTGAAGATGGATGCAACTTGGCCAGATACAGGTCAGCCAGAAGAGGCAGAAAAACACAAGGAAGAGTGAACCAGGACTTGCTACAGCAACCTATGTATCACCGTAACAAGAGAGCTTCAAAGTATAAAAAATGTTACAGTTGCGGGCGCAAAGGTCACATTAAAAGAAACTGTTCCTCAGATCATGCCGGAATAGCTGCAGCTAGGGAACCTGTCAAGCAGAATCATGCACAGACCCAGCTCCTCGCACTTGTCAGCACAGCTAGTACCTCGGACAAGATAAGCTGGTACTTTGGCAGTGGTTGTTCAGGACACGTGACAGGAGAAAGATCCTTCTTGAAAAACATTACACCCTGTCTGGAAAAACGGGTGAAGTTTGGTAACGGCCTAAAAGGAAGAGTTCTGGGAAAGGGAACTTTGGCAGTTGAAGGAATGCCGAGCCTGAGCAATGTCTTACTAGTGGAAGGGCTAAAGGCAAATCTCATAAGCATTAGTCAGCTGTGTGATGGGACTAAACAGGTGAAATTTATGAAAGACTCATGCAAAGTCCTCGACAAATCTGGAAAATGTATAATGGAAGGAGCCAGATCAAAAAGTAACTGTTATCTTCTCAACGTGAGTTCAAACTCACCGGTATAGAAATGTATGCTGACAAAGGCCGAGGAAATGATCCTATGGACAGAAGGATGGGGCATGTTAACCTGAGAACTCGGAAGAGAATTGCTACAGAAGGGCTAGTCAGAGGAATACCGCTGTTAAAAGGGGACACAAACTCTATCTGTGGAGACTGTCAGATTGGGAAACAAAAGAAGGCTTCGCATTCAAGAGTCAAAGATATTGGTACTACCAGGCCTCTACAGTTGATTCACATGGACCTGATGGGACCAATGGAAGTCGAGAGTCTGGGCAGAAAGAGGTATGCATTTGTCTATGTTGATGACTACTCCAGATTCACCTGGATTGATTTTATCAGAGAAAAATCAGATACTGTGAGAGTTATTGTGTCACTGGTGTCTCGCCTAAGGCAAGAGAAAAATCTCAGAATCAGCAGCATTCGCAGTGATCATGGCAGGGAATTTGAAAACGAAGATAAGGATGATTTCTGTCGACAAAGGGGTATCTCACATCAGTACTCCTCTCCCATTACCCCTCAGCAGAATGGTGTAGTGGAACGAAAGAATCGAACAATCCAAGAAATGGCCAGAATCATGATTCATGCTAAGAGGGTTCCCCTGAAATTCTGGGCAGAGGCCATGAACACCGCATGTTACATCATCAATAGAGTCACCCTACGGAGAGGAACCAACCAGACCTGCTATGAGCTCTGGAATCAGAAGAAGCCCACGGTTAAATACTTTCACGTCTTTGGAAGTGACTGTTTTATTCTGAGAGATCGGGAGTATAGGAAGAAACTTGACCCAAAAAGTGATCCTGGTTTGTTCTTGGGCTATTCAACAAACAGCAGAGCGTATCGAGTCTACAACCAGCGGACACATACAGTAATGGAATCCATAAATGTTGTTGTCAACGATGCTGAAGAAGTTCCTGTCTCTGATACTGCCACTGATGATGAAGACTCTGACCTTTAAGAGGTGTCTATCAGTCAGAAAAGAAGTGAACAAGCTGTGGCTCCAGAAGATGCTACAGCAAGTGTTGAAGCAGAAAATCCAGATATACAATTAGAAAGCATGTCTGAAGATGTGAACTCTGAGACTTCTGATCCTCCTTCACGGCAGCCTCCTAAGAAGATTCAGAAGAATCATCCCCTGACAAATGTAATTGGAGATCCGTCAGAAAGAAGAAGAACCAGAAGCCATGCTTACCTCAATACATGTTATGTCCAGCATTGAACCTAAGAATTTCAAGGAAGCCATGAGTGATGAATTCTGGATAATGGCGATGCAGGAAGAATTGGCAGAGTTTGAAAGACACGATGTTTGGGATCTGGTGGACAGACCAAATGGAGTAAATATTATAGGCACAAAGTGGGTGTTCAAAAACAAAACTGATGAAAAGGGAAACATTACAAGAAATAAAGCCAGACTGGTTGCCCAGGGATATTCTCATATTGAGGGTCTAGACTTTGAAGAAATGTTTGCTCCAGTGGCTCACTTGGAGGCCGTCAGACTTCTTCTAGCAATGTCTTGTTTCCTGGGGTTTAAACTATATCAAATGGATGTCAAAAGTGCGTTCCTGAATGGAGACCTCACTGAAGAAGTATATGTTTCTCAGCCAAAAGGTTTTGAAGACCCTCATCATCCAGAGCATGTATATAAGTTGAAGAAAGCCTTATATGGACTAAAACAGGCTCCTCGGGCATGGTATGAGAGGTTGACAGTGTTCCTAGAAAAACATGGCTACAAACGAGGGGGAGCTGACAAAACTCTATTTGTCAAAAGAACTCAGTCAGATGTGATCATTGCTCAAATCTATGTGGATGATATTGTCTTTGGATCAAAGTTTCAGCACCTGGTGAAGCAGTTTGTGAATCACATGCAGCAAGAATTTCAAATGAGCATAGTCGGAGAACTGTCATACTTTCTTGGTCTGGAGATTACCCAGAAAGAAGATGGCATCTTTATTGCTCAAAGCAAATACAGCAAGAATCTTGTGCAGAAATTCCAGCTAGATAAGGCCAGTCACAAACGAACTCCTGCTGCCACTCATGTTAAAGCCATTAAAGATGAGCACGGTATGGAAGTGAGTCAGACTATCTACAGAAGCATGATTGGGAGTTTGTTATACCTGACTGCCAGCCGCCCTGACATTTCCTTTGCAGTAGGAGTCTGTGCCAGATTTCAAGCTTGTCCCAAAGATAGGCACTTGCAGTTGGTCAAGCGCATCATTCGGTATGTTGGAGGAACTGTGCACTACGGATTATGGTATACTAAGGACACAAATGCTAATCTGGTAGGATACAGTGATGCGGACTGGGCAGGATGCTCAGAGGACAGGAAGAGCACTTCGGGAGGATGCTTCTTCCTAGGAAATAACCTGGTCTCTTGGTTCAGCAGGAAGCAAAACAGCATTTCTCTATCCACTGCCAAGGCTGAATACATAGCAGCTGGGAGCTGCTGTGCGCAAATGCTGTGGATGAAGCAAATGCTGAGTGAGTATGGGCTTGATCAAGATGAAATAACCCTCTACTGTGACAACATGAGTGCCATCAGCACAGCAGAACCAAGCATATTGACATTCGTCATCACTTCATCCGTGATCTAGTAGAAAAGAATATCATCGCGCTACAGCATGTGGTGTCTACCAAACATCTTGGTGATATCTTCACAAAAGCTCTGGATGCAGTTCGGTTCGAAGACCTGAGAGCCTCTCTGGGGCTCTGTGTTTTACCTCCATAGGGCAGCCAGGAGCTCGCCCCCTTGCCATTTATTCCAAAAAAGGGGAGGAGACGATAAGGAGAAGAAGGGGAGGCTAAGAAATTATATTCTGCAAACAACTCTCTGTAGGGTTTTGTCAAAATGCCAAGGGGGAGATTGATAATGTAGTATGGCAGTGTTTGACAAAACCAGCACAAGTGAACTGGCAGCAGCTGCAGCAGGGGATGTTATAGCAGGAGCTTGTTCAAGTGGCTGCATCAACTGTCCGAGAAGCAGCAGCGTCCTGGGATTGTCTAGAAGGGCTGGAAACTCTACGAAGATCATCAGAAGAATTTCTAAAATGTTGTGGAGTATTTTCCAGTGAGGTTTCCTAGTGAGAGAAGGAGATTTGCATTGAAGATAAAAATCAAATCTAATCCCCTAGATTTTAGGAGATAATTGTTCCTTTTGGGACATTGCTTAAACCTGGACATTGCTTAAAGCTGGTGCTGCTATTTAAGAGAAAGGGGTTTAGAGCAGAATGGTTGATCGAAGCTGAGGGATACACGAGTGCATACACAGAATTCAGAGAGAGCAATTTTGGTGTGCGACGAACGTTTTCTTCGATCATCACCCGAGAGCAGAGCGTGAGCGCAGAGCTGTGGTGACAGAAGCAGAAGGGAATCAGGACTTGCAGAGTCTGATTCGAGCTTGATCTGGAAGCCAATTTAGAGCAGTGGTGCTTGTTGGTTGATCAAGGGCAGCCGCGGAAGAACTGACGGGTGTGTGGCTCGGTCAAGTGTCTAAGCGGTGGTTCTCGCTAGTGGCAGGTGGTCACTGAGTGAGGGGGAGTATTCCAGAGTGTGCAACGCTCGTGGAATCGTTCGATCGGCTCGGCATAAGGCTTTGGAGCGACGCGGACAAATTGTGCTTCAGCTGTGTGTTACAGCAGTTGCTACAGCAACCCTGCTGAGTGAGTGTAGTTTAGAATAGGCTAAGTCTTGAGAAGTCTGTAGCTATTCTAGATTGACATTTGTAGAGGGTGTGCAGACACAAGTCAGAGCCTGTTCTGATTGTGTCAAGTGATCCACACAAGGTTGAGTAGCATAGGTTGCGTGGAGTTGTAACTGAGTGTACTTGGAGACCTTCATGTTTAGTGGATTGAGGACTGGAGAATAGTCCTCCCCAGACGTAGGCAGTTGGCCGAACTGGGTGAACAAACTTCTGTCTTGTTCTCTGTTTGCTGAGACAATTTCCAAGTGAACAAGAGTGTGCTGCAGCAACTGCTTGTTCACAAATCTGCCTAACTGTGACGCTGTGAATTTCAGACTTTATGGGACCTTTCCCTTCATCTAATGGGTATCAATACATCTTTCTTGCTATTGATTATGCATCTAAATGGGTAGAAGCGCGGGCCACGCGAAAGGATGATGGCAAAACAGTTGTGGATTTCTTGCGTACTAACACCTTTTGTAGGTACGGGGTTCCGAAGGCCATAATAAGCGATCAAGGGTCTCACTTCTGTAACAAGTCCGTGACTGCCGTTTTCAAACACTTTGGAGTGCATCATCGAGTTTCTACCACGTACCGTCCATAGACTAATGGGCAAGCAGAGATTTCTAACCGAGAGATAAAGCTGATTTTGGAGATGGTTAAGCCATCTAGGAAAAAATGGTCCACACGACTAGATGAGGCATTGTGGGCGTATCGCACGGCCTACAAAACGCCTATCAAGACCTCTTCATTCAGACTTGTCTATGGCAAGGCGTGCCACCTGCCGGTCGAGGTAGAGCATAATTTTTTTTTTTTTTAAAAAAAAACCCACCCCGTTAGAGCCCCAACCCTAACACCCACCAGGAATCGAACCTGTGACATGGAGTTTATAATACACCACCACGACCACTAGGCTAGCCCTTGGTGGGCAGGTAGAGCATAATTCATTTTGGGCTATTAAACAATGTAATTTCGAACTAACTTCTGCAGGCAAGGAGAGGATGCTTCAACTGAACGAACTTGAGGAGCTGCGCCTAGAGGCTTACGAGAGCCAAACAGACTACAAGGCATGGACAAAGATGTATCACGACAGCCCACCAAGGGCTAGCCTAGTGGTCGTGGTGGTGTATTATAAACTCCATGTCACAGGTTCGATTCCTGGTGGGTGTTAGGGTTGGGGCTCTAACGGGGTGGGTTTAAAAATAATAATAATAATAATAATAAAAATATTAAAAAAAAAAGATGTATCACGACAAATTCATCCTGCGTCGTTCATTTGAAGAGGGAAGGTACTACTTTATTCCTCAAGATTAAAACTAATGCCTGGGAAGTTGCGTTCGCGTTGGACAGGCCCATACACGGTGATACGAATGCTCACTCATGGTGCACTTGAGCTGGAAAAAACGAGCACGGGGGAGAAGTTCATGGTGAATGCCCAAAGGGTGAAACACTACCACGGAGAGGTCATACCACCCGACGAGGAGCTCGAATTGGCTGAGCCGGTAAATGCTTAAGGATGAGAGGTACCATCGAGCCAACGACGTTAAACAAGTGCGCTTTGCGGGAGGCAACCCGATTTTTATTTATTTTAATTTTTAGCGTACCTCAGTGAATACGGTGCCCCAAGGCAACATTATTTCCGCTCCGGGTTCATATATTAGCGCTGCTAATGTATGCTTGGGGCGCGCAACTTAATGTATGCATGGGGACCTTAACTTGCTGAGTTATGATAGTTTTCTTGTGCATTTCTTATTTGTTTCGTTTCTTTTGTTTTGAGTCTTGCATGACTATCCTTCCCGATGATCTTATTGTACCGTGAGGACACGGTTTGTTTCAAAAGTGTGGGGTGGGGAGTTAGTATGTGTCAGCACGTTTACTTTTGTTAGCTTGCATTAGTAGTGGCTAGAGCATGTTTTTTAAAATTTTTTTGGTGTTGCGATGCTGCTGATTTCGTGCGACTATATGCTGCCAGTTTTATGCCATTATGTGCCATGATGAAAATGCTGAGTTTTTGAGATGATGTTTGATGCTATGAGGTTCTGAAGTGTGCGCTTTACATGATTTCTACAATTTTGTGATGCTAGTGACTTGATGTTATATGTTCTTTTGAGTTGAGATATTACAGGATGTGGAGTTGATAGAAAATGTCTTAGAGGGACTTGGCAAACATTCGAAGGTTCAAGGGATTAGTCGTGTAGCGCGTTGAGTTTGCGGACGTTGGCATTCCGAGTTATGAGGGGCGAGGCTTTCACTCCATCATTGCAGCGGTTATGCAATGGTGGGACGGGAAAACAAACCGTCCTATCTCTAGCCCTAGTAACCGGGAATGGGTGGGTAACCCCTATCTTGACTCGCGCTGAAAGGATAATGATGAGAAAGAGCGGGACGCGCTTCATATGCTGTTATTCGAAGACGATGATTGGAACGGTTCAAAAGAAAAAAAAAAGGGACAAGCAATTCACATTGGAGAGCAAAGCTCAAAAGAAAATTTCAAACAGAAATAAAAATTCAGAAAAGCAATCGCGTCGAGTGAAGTCTTCGGACAAGAAAGTTCAAAAGCTGTCTTCCAAAATAAGAAGAATGAAAAAGTTGAGTTCCTCATCACTTGGATTTCTCACGTGCCAGAGAAAGCAAACTCAGCGTGTGCGCGTGACTATGACCTCGAGCTGAAGAATGGAGTCAGGAGTCTAAAGAGGGCTGTCTCCCAGTCATCCGTTGGCATTCCATCTCGACATCTCAGGTAACATGTATCATTGTAGTTTCTCGCTGATCTTTATTGAAGAACGAATGTGAGCATATGTTGATGAACTGATTAGTGAGGACATCGCAAGTAAATTCAGTATTTAGTCATTGGCATATTAGAAGTGCTTTGAGTATTGCGAGTCTTGTCTTTATTCTTGTTCGGGACGAACATGTTTAAGTGTGGGGTAGTTTGATGGAGCGTATTTATACGATCCATCGAGTTATTTATTCCCATTGTTTATTTACATTTTGTGTGTGAAAGATTACTTCTTGGTAGTGTTTCGCATCGCAAGTGTATCAAGACCACTTAGAACCGTATTGCGCATTTGGATGAATATACAGCAAATCTGGGAAGATTGACATGTCCGTAGTCGAAGGCTCACCGAGCGCATGATTCTGATCCGATTGAGGCGTGTTATACCTTGTTGGAATGCTAACTCAAGGGGCTACAATTCCCTAGTTTAAAGGGTCAAAAAAGCGAGTCTCTGACACTGAAGTGACTACCGCGCCGGAAGCGCACTTTAGCAGTGTTAATGTCTTCTTAGAGCGCATATTTAATGTCTTCATGGGGAGCGCGATTAGTGTCTTCATCCGGAGCGGAATGCAATTGATGACGTCAGCATTGGGCCCACAGCCCAAAATCAGATTTAGAAGTCTCTCCATCCTATAAATACAGACCTGCCACAACACAATTGAGCATCAATTCTTAGAGAGAAACTTCAGCACGAGAACCTAGACGACGAATTCAGAGAAGCGGCCACTACGCGCGAATTTCAAGGCGGATCACTATTCACCGCCGGAATTACTATTCACGGCCGGAGTTACTGTTCACGCAGATTACTATTCACCGCTACAGTTTTATTCCTAAACTCAGTTTATTTCCATTGTTTTAGATGACTCGTAGTAGCTAAACCCTTAATTTCAGTTTGGGGATTTTGTGTTGCAACGTACGGTTTGAGATATTTATGTTTCGTAATTCAACTCAGTAAATTCCTGTTCTTCGTTTGAATTGCATGCTCTGATTATCAAGTTAGCGTATCCTAGCGGTGAAACTGAGTGGATGTCTACTGTGTGATATTGGATTGACTTCCCTATTTGCTAAGCCTAGCGGTGTAACCTAATCGGTGTTGTTGATCGAGTAATCGTTAACCTTATTCGAGAACCTAGCTGTTGACATTAGGTAGAACAGTAGAGTCGGCATTACCTTAGCGGGATTGTTATACTAGGAACGGTAGTTTACTCGTTGATGCACGTCACAATCGAAGATTACCAGTTGCAATGCATATCCCTGAACTGATTTTTCTCTGAATTTGATAACAACAATCGTTATTCCTGCAACCGCCTTTTCATTGTGACAATTAATTAGTAGAACTTTATAGTTGATTGCTCTCTCGTGGGTTCGACCCTGCTTACCGCTTGCTGAGGGTTAACAGGAGATTATAAATATAAGTTTGGCGCAAACAACGACGTGTCGTCAACAGTGCATGAGGGGACAAACAATTGAAGACCTCAGGAATCCAAATGATCACCTCAAAGTTTAAGAGCTTGCGGATGCATGATGGGGAAACAATAATTGAGTTCGATGCAATACCTTGTGATCTATCCAATGAAGCGCATGCACTTCAAGAACCCATGCATGAATAGAAGTGATCAAATCATTTACCTCAAGATTCGACATGAAAGTGACCGCCATAGAAGAAGCTAAAGACATCAAGAATATGAGACTAGAAGCATTGATTGGCTCGCTGAAACAATCCGAGATGAAGCTTGTTGAGGATATGGCATCCTTGACAAAATTGCTCAAGAGAGTGTTGAAGCACTTCCTAAAGATTGGTGGCTGGAGCACAATCTGAAGACTAACAAAGCTGCACAAGCAACAACAATGAAGAGACAGAGTCTGCTTCAGCACTCCTTGTTGATCCAAAGCAAGAACAAAATGCCCGATTAAACTGGAAATGCACGGAGAGACTCTGGCATGGTGCGGCAGGCTTCACAGAGGCTCAAGGAGTTGTGCAGCCGTCATCAAGAACGTCAGCAATGGGCAGAAGCTTTCGGAAAAGTGACGTTGGCGTTTTAGGCAAGCAAAATGAAGTACTATTCTAGTCACGCAAATATCAAACAAATATTTATAACCGAGTGAACTCGGGTCGATCCCAAGAGAAAAGCCTAGACTAATTGATAACTAATTAATGCTACTATTGAAAGTCTACGGTTTAAGGGGGGTTATGTCCTCCTATAGAGGTATTTCTAGTAAGCACTAAAGATAAATGATAGTTGGGTTTGTTTAATGAATAAATGGTGACTAGGGATTCAACTTCTCCCCTAAGATATGCGGAAAATGAAATACCTCACTAATACATGCATGAACTACGTTTGGTTGATAAAAGCAAGGCTAATGCATCGTCCACTCTAGGTTCAACTCTCGCTCCTTCCCTAGAGTGGAGAGGATACACAAATGACACGGTTCTCAAACTCTCGCCCTATTAAACCGTGTAGAACTCGAGTCCCTTAACTGCACCCTCTCGGTCTATTGGCCAGTTACTCAAATCCGCTTGAAACTTAGCCAAATGTCAGGAGTGTATGTCACTCTCGCACACAAACACTCCATATATGATCATACAATAGCTATTAAACATCCTAAGTTCAATTCTCACTCCATCCTTAGGAGTTATACTCATGCATACTCACTTAGGTATTTCGTCACACACGTGGTGTGCATACAATGAATACATAGCTAGGGCACAAATAATCAAACCAAACTTCATTCAATACAATATGTTGTTGCAAGTATGGCAGTGTTTGACAAAACCAGCTTATGTGAACAAGGAGCTGCTGCAGCTCAAACAATCAAGCAAACCAGCAGAAGTAAACCAGCAACAGATGCAGCAGGGGATGCTGCAGCAGGTGCTGGTTCAAGAGCTAGTTCAACTGTCCGAGTAGCAGTTTTGTGCTGGGTGAGTTTTGAAGGTTTGGCAGCTTTGTGAAAGTGCTTAGAAGAATTTATAATATGCTGCTAAGCATATTTCAGCAAGGATTACTAGTCAGAGAAGGAGATGTGCTTAAAGATATAAATCAAATCTAATCTCCTAGATTTTAGGAGATAATTGATCTTGTGGGTCAATTGCCTAAACCTGGAAATTACTTAAAGTGGTGAGGGTATTTAAGCAGAAGGTTTGAGGGCTGTAGAGGGTGATCGAAGCTGAGTGATACACGAGAGTAGACACAGAATTCAGAGTGAGGATTTTTCTGGGTGTGCTACGAGAGTTGTTCTTCGATCAACACACACACGGGCAGAGCGTTGAGCGCAGAGCTGTGGTGCGTATTGCAGAAGAGAATCAGGTCTTGCAGAGACTGATTCGTGCTTTGATCTGGAAGCCAATTTAGAGCTGTGGAGCTTGTTGGTTGATCAAAGGCAGCCGCGGGAGAACTGACGGGTGGAAGGCTCGGTCGAGGTTCGTGCGGAAGAACTCACTAGTGGCAGGTGGTCACTGAGTGAGGGGGAGTTACTCAGAGTGTGCAGCGCTCTTGGAGTGGTTCGATCGGCTCGGCAGGAGGCCTTGGAGCGACGCGGACAGAGTGCTTCAGCTGGTGTTACAGCTGTTACTGCAGCAACCCTGCTGAGTAGTGTAGTATAGAATAGGCTGAGTTCTTTGAGAGGATTGTAGCTATTCTAGACTGACATATTGTAGAGGGTGTGCTGACACAAATCAGAGCTTGTTCTGATTGTGTTGAGTAGTCCACACGGGGTTAAAGTAGCATAGGTTGCGTGCGTTGTAACCGAGTGTGCTTTGAACCTTTGGTTGAGTGGATTGAGGACTGGAGAATAGTCCTTCCCAGACGTAGGCAGATTGGCCGAACTGGGTGAACAAATCTGTGTCTTATTCATTGTCTGCTGTGCCTGCATTTAAGTGAACAAGAGTGTGCTGCAGCAACTGCTAGTTCACAAATCTGCATAAGTAGAGACACTTGAAATTTCAATTGGTATCAGAGCGGGAACTCGACACACAGAGTTAAAAAGGTCCTACAGTGTCTCCGAAGTTGCCAAGACAATGAAGGAAGGACAGAGCACAAGTAGACCTCCACTTTTGGAAGAGAGCAATTACGGTTATTGGAAAGCTAGAATGAAAGCCTTTCTCAAGGCTATTGATGAGAAGACATGGAGAGCTGTCGTGATTCAGTGGTCTCCCCCAATCACCATAGATGAGCAAGGAGTGACAAGAATAAAACCTGAAGAGCAGTGGACTGCTGAAGAAGGTGCTGCAGCAACTGGTAATTCAAAGGCTTTGAATGCAATTTTTGCTGCAGTTGATGCTAACAATTTCAGGTTGATATCAAACTGTGATTTGGCCAAGCAAGCATGGGAGATTCTGCAAACTGCCCATGAAGGAACTGATAGAGTGAAGCTATCAAGGCTCCAGATCATTGCCACACATTTTGAAAATCTGAGGATGCTGGATGAGGAAACAGTCACTGAGTTTAATGCTAAACTCTGTGATCTTGCAAATGAAGCTCATTCCCTTGGTGAGCCCATCCCAGAAGAAAAGCTTATCAGAAAGGTTCTCAGATCGCTGCCCACAAAGTTTGACATGAAGGTGACAGCCATTGAAGAGGCTCAGAATGTCAGATTCATGAGGTTGGAAGAGCTGATGGGGTCTCTCACACAATTTGAGATGAAACTGGTCAAAGAAGACACCACTTCCAAGGACAAGAATGTTGGTTTGAAGGCTGAAGCAGAAACCAAGCAGACAGTTCCAGACGATCAGTTGAGCATGCTTGTTAAAAATCTAGGAAAGTTTCTGAAAAACATGGAATCCAGAACTGAGAGAAGCTCTTCCTCGCGAAGACAATTCAGAAGGGGCAGTGAAAGAAAGAAGAAAGGGAAAGAACCAGCTCTGGACGAAGATGACAAGAAAGAGATGAAAAAGGGAGTTCAATGCTGGAACTGTGAAGGATATGGACACATTGAGGCTGATTGTCCAAGCAAACCCCTCAAGAATTCTGAGAAAAAGAACAGCAAATCCATGACAGCAAAATGGAGTGATTCGGATGAAAGTGATGAAGAAAACTGTGTTGTGCTAACAAGTGTTTCAGATGTCCACCTCAATGAGCTAAAGAAGGTAGAAATTCACTATGGGATTGAAGTCTCTGAGAGTGAAGATGAAGAAGACTCATCTGACAGTTTTGCTGATCTTCTGAGGAAGATACTCAAACAATGTGAGGCAGTTCTTCAGTCCAATCAGACCTTGACTGACAGAGTAAATCTCTTGGAAAAAGAACGAAGAAAATGTCTACCCACAGTTGATAATCAAGTTACTATTCTGAAAAGGGAAGATTCAGAAAGACAGACCTCTGTTGAATCCACTCCAGCAGCAGCCAAGACAACTGACCCGCAGAGCAATATTCTGGACGAAATATTATCTTACCAAAGACTTGGAAAAGGGAAAACAGGGCTTGGATATACTGGTGAAGAAAGCTCTAAAGGGACAGTGTTCATTAAAACCTCAGATGGTGAGACAGACGAGAAGAAGAATTCAGATGCCTCCTCAAAAATGGCAGATAAAATTGGATCTAGACATGTGAACAAGAGGATGCTGCAGCATCATGGACAACTTTTTTCTCAAACAAAACAAAAGTCTCAGAACAAGTGGAGTACTGGTACAAGTGTTGGGAAGCAGAAGATCAACTCCAATCTGAAGCAGCAACACAGAACTTGCTCAGCTGAAAAAGGGGGAGCAAAGTCCAGAATCAGCACATGTTGCACAAAGACTCCATTTCATGTTGCTGCACAAGAGCACTGGATTGCTAAAAACAAGGGTAAAGCACAGATGGTACAAATATGGAAACCCAAACCAAGAGTTAGGAGGCTGGAAGATCAGAAGAAGAAAAGCTCTCGTGTATTCCAAGTATGGGTGAAGAAGACTCCACCAGATTCTCCCAAGGATCCTCTGAGCAACTGCAGCCTTAATTGAATAGGTGAACAAGCTCACATGTGCTGCAGCAACCTGGTCCGAATTAGCTTGTTCACATGTGTTGGTTGCTGAGGATGGAAAGGAAAATATTTGCACATGGGAGGCACGTGACTTACAACTTCAAAAAGGAAAAAGAAAATAACGGGTAAATATTTTCTAGGGCACAGATCAAGAGCAAAAGGGCTTCTCAGAAATCTCTGCCGATCATCCTCTGTGCGCTCCTCTTTCCTTCCACATCTCTGCAGCAATGGTGAAGACACGCGGGTTGAAGAAGAATCTGGCAGCAGACAGGCAAGGGAGGTCTGAAAGAAGGACCAAGGCACGAAATGAAGACCCTGCTCAGCCGCTGGATGTGGTTGTGTGGGAACCAAACCCTCTTCCTGTGTCGCACAGTGAGCCCTCTCCCTCTGAAGGAGCTTCGCAGAAGAGGAGGCGGCTGGTACGTGATGGAGAACCTGTCTCCAGTTCTGCTGCGCTGCCAGAAGCGGATATGGCTGAAGTTGCTTCTGAAGAAGAACTAGCAGCAGAGACTGCTGCAGCAGTCCCTGCAGTAGAAGAGTGCAGATCATTGATCATGTCCCCAGGTATTATTGGTGAAGGGGTTGAAACAGCTGCTGAGTCCCCTGAACAAGAACCTGCTGCAGCACATCCTCCTTCTTCAGACAAGGGAAAAGCTCCTATCCTGATCCCAGGCTCCAGTAGTGAAAGCTCATCCAGTGAAGAAGAAGAAGCAGGTTCTCTTGGTGGACCCTCTGAGAAAGGACCTGCAGCTGAAGATTTCTCTGCTCTCACAGTCGGAGGCACATGGTTCAGGAACAAAAGCGTCTCTCAAACCTCGAGTACTGTTGAGCGGAAACACATTGTGCATGAGAAGCGACTGGTGCAAGATAAGTATAGATCAGCTGCTATGATTGAGCTTCTGACTGAGGTAAATCTGCTCAAGTCCCTAACCTTTCCTCACCGTTTCAATATTATTCTGGTTAGAGAATTTATAGTGAATATGGAAGAAAAATTTGGAGAAGGAGCTGATGAGTATGGGAGAAGCTGGGTACGGGGTAAGTCAGTGGTGATTACTCCTGAAATTATTGATGCTTTTCTTGGAATTTCTGAGAATGCAAGAGCTCCCACTGATGTTAAGCCAGAATTTGTGGCGAAGATCCTCGCAGGGGGAGTGTGCCTGTCTTGGGGTGGCCCTACCCTCAGTGCGGCTGAGCTAACCTCCAAGTATGCTCTGCTGTATCATCTTGGTGTCAGGAACTGGATTCCTAGTTCTCACAGAGGGAAGGTCAACAAAGATTTTGCTAACCTTCTCTATTCTATTGGAAAGAGGAGGAAGATTAGTCTGGGAAGTGTTATGTTTCCCCAGCTTGCTGCTCATGCCGGGAGTGCTTCCTCCAGCAAGCCTATTGTGCTGCCCTCCCTCATCCATGGGATCATGGTCTCTCAGCATCCAGAGTTTGGAGCAATTACTGAAGGCTTATCTGAGGAGCTGCAGGTCTTCACAGTAGATCACAAGCTATTCAAGGGAAAACATGTAGTGGATGTAGCGTATGAGGATCTTCTAATGGTTGGTTCTTCAGCTCCAGCTCCCCTGGAGGACTCTCTTCCCCCTGCTGCATCCATTCAGCCAGCTCTTCGTGCCAGAATTGTGAGCCATCTCAAGTCTGAACTGCTCTTTCTTGATACTGAGGCCAAACGGAGGGATGCCAGGCGTGGCCAGATTCGGAGCCTCATCAGAGACTTGGAGTTCCTGGAGGATGAGGAGCAGGCCCCTTGAGCATCTATGACAAAAAGGGGGAGAGAAGATTTTTATGTTGCTGAATATTGCTGAATATTGCTGAATATTGATACACCTTGTTTTGACCCTGCGTGGTCGTATCTTCGGCCGTGTGTGGCCACACCACATCTACTTACTCTCTATTGGTTTTATTTAGAGTATTTTTTTTTTCTTTCCTGGTTCATGGAAGAGTGCATATGCTCCAGAGGTTTTGTCAAAATGCCAAGGGGGAGATTGTTGTTGCAAGTATGGCAGTGTTTGACAAAACCAGCTTATGTGAACAAGGAGCTGCTGCAGCTCAAACAATCAAGCAGACTAGCAGAAGTAAACCAGCAGCAGATGCAGCAGGGGATGCTGCAGCAGGTGCTGGTTCAAGAGCTAGTTCAACTGTCCGAGTAGCAGTTTTGTGCTGGGTGAGTTTTGAAGGTTTGGCAGCTTTGTGAAAGTGCTTAGAAGAATTTCTAATATGCTGCTGAGCATATTTCAGCAAGGATTACTAGTCAGAGAAGGAGATGTGCTTAAAGATATAAATCAAATCTAATCTCCTAGATTTTAGGAGATAATTGATCTTGTGGGTCAATTGCCTAAACCTGGAAATTGCTTAAAGTGGTGAGGGTATTTAAGCAGAAGGTTTGAGGGCTGTAGAGGGTGATCGAAGCTGAGTGATACACGAGAGTAGACACAGAATTCAGAGTGAGGATTTTTCTGGGTGTGCTACGAGAGTTGTTCTTCGATCAACACACACACGGGCAGAGCGTTGAGCGCAGAGCTGTGGTGCGTATTGCAGAAGAGAATCAGGTCTTGCAGAGACTGATTCGTGCTTTGATCTGGAAGCCAATTTAGAGCTGTGGAGCTTGTTGGTTGATCAAAGGCAGCCGCGGGAGAACTGACGGGTGGAAGGCTCGGTCGAGGTTCGTGCGGAAGAACTCACTAGTGGCAGGTGGTCACTGAGTGAGGGGGAGTTACTCAGAGTGTGCAGCGCTCTTGGAGTGGTTCGATCGGCTCGGCAGGAGGCCTTGGAGCGACGCGGACAGAGTGCTTCAGCTGGTGTTACAGCTGTTGCTGCAGCAACCCTGCTGAGTAGTGTAGTATAGAATAGGCTGAGTTCTTTGAGAGGATTGTAGCTATTCTAGACTGACATATTGTAGAGGGTGTGCTGACACAAATCAGAGCTTGTTCTGATTGTGTTGAGTAGTCCACACGGGGTTAAAGTAGCATAGGTTGCGTGCGTTGTAACCGAGTGTGCTTTGAACCTTTGGTTGAGTGGATTGAGGACTGGAGAATAGTCCTCCCCAGACGTAGGCAGATTGGCCGAACTGGGTGAACAAATCTGTGTCTTATTCATTGTCTGCTGTGCCTGCATTTAAGTGAACAAGAGTGTGCTGCAGCAACTGCTAGTTCACAAATCTGCATAAGTAGAGACACTTGAAATTTCACAATAAAATAGCGTTCTACATCATATCCAATCCTAGGGGATCCATTTGATTCCCAATCACATAAACAACTACTCACTCATAATGAGTGTGCACAAATACATGATTAATAATTGAAACATGAATGTAAATACAAAGTTAAGTGTTTAGAAAAGTAGTCTAGGTCTTGAATGATCTTCAATCCAAGCTCCAATCTTCAACCAAGCTTGATCTTCTTCAAAGGTTTGATCTTTGCTCTTTAGGGTTTGAGAGAGTTTTTGAGTTTTCTTGAAATTGAGATCCTCCTTTTCTCTCCCTTCAAAGCTTTCCATTTATACCTAGAAGGTTTGACCAGCATTGACCAAGTTGATCGAGTTGACCGAGCTGACCTGCGTTGACCGACGTTGACCGAGTCACATTGTTGACTCGGGCGAGTCAACTTTCCAGAGGGTTCCTATTTGGCCGAGTGAGTCAGTGACTCGGGCAGAACTGACTCGGGCGAGTCAAATAGTTGACTCGAGCGAGTCAACTTTCCAGAGAGTTCTAATTTGGCCGAGTGCTTTGATCCGGGCGAGTCGAAGTCCAAGCCGAGTCACATTGACTCGGGCGAGTCACAATGTGACTCGGGAAAATCTTCATTACCATAATTCTTTTGCGCTTTCGCCCGCAATCGACTAGATTCTGTCAGAAACTCTTCTAAGCTGCTGCGTGACTCCAACTACTCGATAAAAACCTAAAACGCACGCAAAAGCATCAAAAAACTTATATAACATCACGGAATGAACAAGAACTAAAAGGGGAATGCGCATAAATACTATGTACTTTGCGTGCACATCAAAATACCTCACACTTAATTCTTGTTCGTCCCGAACAAGTAAATGCATAAGTCATGACAGGAGTAAGATGCTATAAATTATGATACTATGTAATGGCGCATAGCAATACTTACTATCATGAAGATTGACCGCGCGTCGTTGTACGCGTCAAATTAATCCTTTCTTCTCCACTTAGTACAGCGGCTAAGTCAGGGTCGATCCCACAAGGAGTGTGCAGACTCGTTCAACTAGTAACCTACAACTTACGAGAATTGGGTTGTGAGTGATTGGGTTGTGCAGGTGCGCGAATGAACAATAGTGAAAGCAGATTTTGCACTAGACGTGCGCAGGCAGTAGAGATTAAGTACTATGACTATGAAAAGTATCGGTAAAGACAATCCTCTATGAATGTATTCCTTATCATCGACTCTAAACGTCTATAGTTCGATTTTACTGAAGTTAGTGTCCGATCAAGGCTTCCTAACATGTGCGCATGTTCCGATCAAAGTTCATGAGCTATTAATTCTTGAAACTAGTCTAAGCAGCTACGAATCCTGTCACAGAAGCAGTTGATTATCCTAGCACGTTACTCCTAGTTGTCACCGTCAAGCTACCAACTAGTTTAACATATAACAACAAGTAGTAAGAGTAAGATTGCGGTTCAAGGCTTCCCCTACTCATACAACTAGCTGTCAACCGTGTGCACAGAATTAATACAAGCAAACAAACTATGCATTAAGCACAAGTCTCAAAGGAAATGCTTCATAGAATCATGCCCAACTGATACAAAGTGTTTAGCTAGACATGCTAGTGGTAAACATCATAGAAATAGTAAATAAAAGCTAAAGTGTCCAAGGAAACAGTAACAAGCAGGTGCGTGCAGGTTGATATGTCTCGGTTTGCGCAGGTCCTCGGCGGCAGCTCGTGTGTTTTTCAGTTCTGGCTCTCTCTCATGTATCTCTCTCAAACCCTAGCCTTCCTCTCTTTATATACTGCTTGTGAGGCCCGAGGAATGCTCAGATTTGGCCCGTGACAATCTTGGCAACTTCCAAATCCTAGGAGATTTTGTAGGGATATGGTGTTCAAGATTTGGAAATACCGCTATCCTGCGCATGGCTCACTGCGCACGTTGGTGTGCGCACCGCAGTCTGAATCTGCCACCTCCTATCCTGTTTGCGCTGCTAGCTCCGCAGGCTGTGTGTTGCGCTCCTTAAACGTGCCTATTAGCGGGTATCCGACTTAGGCCCTTGTTTTGTCCTGGAATATAAAAACACCGAAAACCAGTAATCTTGTACACAAAATAATGCAAACAAGCACAGTGTTAAGTGAAATTTCAAGTGTCTCTACTTATGCAGATTTGTGAACTAGCAGTTGCTGCAGCACACTCTTGTTCACTTAAATGTAGGCACAGCAGACAATGAATAGGACACAGATTTGTTCACCCAGTTCGGCCAATCTGCCTACGTCTGGGGAGGACTATTCTCCAGTCCTCAATCCACTCAACCAAAGGTTCAGATCACACTAGGTTACAACGCACGCAACCTATGCTACTTTAACTCCGTGTGGACTACTCAGCACAATCAGAACAAGCTCTGATTTGTGCCAGCACACCCTCTACAATATGTCAGTCTAGAATAGCTACAATCCTCTTCAAGAACTCAGCCTATTCTAGCCTACACTACTCAGCAGGGTTGCTGCAGCAACAGCTGTAACACCAGCTGAAGCACTCTGTCCGCGTCGCTCCAAGGCCTCCTGCCGAGCCGATCGAACCACTCCAAGAGCGCTGCACACTCTGAGTAACTCCCCCTCACTCAGTGACCACCTGCCACTAGTGAGTTCTTCCGCACGAACCTCGACCGAGCCTTCCACCCGTCAGTTCCTCCGCGGCTGCCTTTGATCAACCAACAAGCTCCACAGCTCTGAATTGGCTTCCAGATCAATGCACGAATCAGTCTCTGCAAGACCTGATTCTCCTCTGCAATGCACACCTCAGCTCTGCGCTCAACGCTCTGCCCGTGTATGTTGATCGAAGAACAACTCTCGTAGCACACCCAGAAAAATCCTCTCTCTGAATTTCGTGTCTACTCTCGTGTATCACTCAGCTTCGATCACCCTCTTCAGCCCTCGAACCTTCTGCTTAAATACCCTCACCACTTTAAGCAATTTCCAGGTTTAGGCCATAATCCCACAAGATCAATTATCTCCTAAAATCTAGGAGATTAGATTTGATTAATATCTTCAATGCCAATCTTCTTTTCTGACAAGTGAACCGTGCTGGAAAAATGCTTAGCAGCATTTTAGAAAACCTCCTAAGAGCAAGAACACAAACTGCCAAACCTCCAAAACGCACCCAGCACAAACTGTTACTCGGACAGATGAACCAGCACTTGAACCAGCACCTGCTGCAGCACCCCTGCTGTATCTGTTGCTAGCTGTTCTGCTTGATTGCTTGAGCTGCAGCAGCTCCTTGTTCACAAATGACATGTGTTGGTTTTGGCAAACCTGCCACACTTGCATTATCAATCTCCCCCTTGGCATTTTGACAAAACCACTTCATAACTCCACTTCTCAGCCTGCTCTTTCTTCTCCCCCTTTTTGGAACAAATGACGAGGGGGTGTCTCTGCTGGGAGCACTTATGACGGCAAAACACAGAGCCCGAGAGAGGCCCTCAGGTCTTCAAACCGGGCTGCATCCAGAGCTTTGGTGAAGATATCAGCAAGTTGTTTGGCAGACACAACATGCTGGAGCGTGATTACTTTCTGTTCAACAAGGTCACGGATGAAGTGATGACGGATGTCAATGTGCTTGGTTCTACTGTGCTGGACAGGGTTCTTGGATATGCTGATGGCACTCATATTGTCACAGTAGAGAGTCATGTCATCTTGAGCAACCCCATACTCACTCAGCATTTGCTTCATCCACAACATTTGTGCACAGCAGCTCCCAGCAGCAATGTACTCAGCCTCGGCAGTGGATAGAGAAATGTTGTTCTGTTTTCTGCTGAACCAAGAAACCAGGTTATTCCCCAAGAAGAAGCATCCTCCCGAGGTGCTCTTTCTGTCTTCTGAGCACCCTGCCCAGTCTGCATCACTGTATCCTACCAGATTTGCCTTTGTGTCTCGAGTATACCATAGGCCATAGCCCACAGTTCCCCCGACATACCGAATAATGCGCTTGACCAACTGCATATGGCTGTCTCTTGGGCTGGCTTGGAATCTGGCACAGACTCCTACTGCATAGGAAATGTCAGGACGGCTGGCAGTCAGGTAAAGAAGGCTCCCTATCATGCTTCTGTAGACAGTCTGACTTACTTCCAAACCTTGCTCATCTTTAATGGCTTTCACATGAGTAGCAGCAGGAGTACGCTTGTGACTGGCTGAGTCGAGCTGGAATTTCTTCACAAGGGCCTTGCTGTATTTGCTTTGAGCAATAAAGATCCCGTCCATTTTCTGAGTAATCTCCAAACCAAGAAAGTAGGAAAGTTCTCCTACCATGCTCATCTGAAATTCTTGCTGCATGTGTTGCACAAACTGCTTCACCAGGTGCTGGGACTTTGATCCAAAGACAATGTCATCCACATATATTTGAGCAATGATCACATCAGACCGAGTTCTTTTAACAAACAAGGTTTTGTCAGCTCCCCCTCGGTTGTAGCCATGATTTTCCAGGAAGGTTGTCAATCGCTCATACCAAGCCCGAGGAGCCTGTTTCAGCCCATATAAAGCTTTCTTCAATTTATACACCTGTTCTGGATGATGAGGATCTTCAAAACCTTTTGGTTGAGAGACATAGACTTCTTCAGAGAGATCTCCGTTCAAGAACGCACTTTTAACATCCATTTGATATAATTTGAATCCCAGGCAGCAAGACATTGCTAGAAGCAGTCTGATGGCCTCCAGGCGAGCTACTGGAGCGAATGTTTCTTCAAAGTCAAGACCTTCAATCTGAGAATATCCCTGGGCAACCAGTCTGGCTTTATTTCTTGTAATGTTGCCCTTTTCGTCAGTTTTATTTTTGAACACCCATTTTGTGCCGATGATGTTTACCCCTTTAGGTCTGTCTACCAAATCCCAGACATCGTGCCTTTCAAACTCTGCCAACTCCTCTTGCATAGCCATAATCCAGAATTCATCACTCATGGCCTCCTTGAAGTTCTTTGGTTCAAGACTGGACATGAAGCATGTATTGAGGTAGGCATGACCTCTGGTTCTTCTTCTATCTGAGGGATTTCCAATCACATTTGTCAAGGGATGATCCTTCTGTATCTTCTTTGGGGGCTGCCTTGAAGATGGATCAGGAGCTTCAGTGTGGAAATCCTCAGACAGACTCTCTGCTTGGTCATCTGGAATCTCTGCTTCAGCACTTGCTGTAGCATCTGCTGGAGCCGCAGCTTGTTCACTTCTGGTCTGTCTATCAGACATTTCTTCAGGATCAGAGTCTTCTTCACCAGTGTCAGACTCAGAGTTAGGTGCTTCATCTACATCTTTGACAACCACATTTATTGATTCCATGACAGTCTTTGTTCGCTGGTTGAACACACGATATGCCCTGCTGTTTGTTGAATATCCCAAGAATATTCCAGGATCACTCTTTGGATCGAGTTTCTTTCGATACTCCCGGTCTCTCAGAATGAAGCAGTCACTTCCAAAGATATGAAAGTACTTAACAGTGGGCTTTTTCTGATTCCAGAGCTCATAGCAGGTCTGCATGGTACCTCTTCGCAAGGTAACTCTATTGATGATGTAGCAGGCGGTATTCATGGCCTCTGCCCAGAATTTCAGAGGAATCCTCTTAGCATGGATCATTACCCTGGCCATTTCTTGAATTGTTCGGTTCTTCCGTTCCACCACACCATTTTGCTGAGGAGTAATGGGAGAAGAGAACTGATGTGTTATACCCCTTTGTTGACAGAACTCATCCATGTCTTTGTTTTCAAATTCTCTGCCATGATCACTGCGAATGCTGCTGATTCTAAGATTCTTTTCTTGCTCTAGCCGAGACACCAGAGACACAATGACACTCACAGTATCTGATTTTTCTCTGATAAACTCAATCCAAGTGAATCTAGAATAGTCATCAACACAGACAAATGCATACCTTTTCTTGCCTAGGCTCTCCACTTCCATTGGTCCCATCAGATCCATATGGATCAGCTGAAGAGGCCTGATGGTACCAATATCTTTGACCCGAGGATGTGAAGCCTTCTTTTGTTTCCCAATCTGACAGTCTCCACAGATGGAGTCTGTCTCTCCTTTCAGCAGTGGAATTCCTCTGACCAGCCCTTCTGTGGCAATTCTCTTTAGAGTTCTCAGGTTAACATGTCCCATCCTTTTGTGCCATAAGGTCATTTCCTCGGCCTTTGTCAGCATACATTTCTGAATCCGTGAGTTTGAACTCACATTGAGAAGGTAGCAATTGCTCTTGGATCTGGCTCCTTCCATTATGCACTTTCCAGATTTATCGAGAACTTGGCATGAGTCTCTTGTAAACTTAACTTGTTTAGTCCCATCACACAACTGGCTGATGCTGATAAGATTAGCCTTTAATCCTTCCACCAAAAGAACATTGCTCAGATTTGGCATTCCTTCTACAGCCAAAGTTCCTCTTCCCAGAACCCTTCCTTTCAGACCATTACCAAACTTCACATTTTGTTCCAGACAGGGAGTAATATTCTTCAGAAAGGATCTTTCTCCTGTCATATGGCCTGAACAGCCACTGTCAAAGTACCAGCTTATCTTGTCTGAGGTGCTAGCTGTGCTGACAAGGGCGAGGAGCTGAGTCTGCGCATGTTTCTGCTTGGCAGATTCCCTGGGCGATGTAATTCTGGCATGAGCTGAGAAGCAGTTTCTTTGAATATGTCCTCTGCGACCACAGCTGTAACATTTCTTAAACTTCAAAGCTCTCTTGTTACGGTGAAATAGACATTGCTGCAGCAAGTCCTGGTTCACTCCTTTTTGTGTTTTTGTGCCTCTTCTTGCTGACCTGTATCTGGCCATGTTGCATTCATCTTCACTCAGATCTTCACTTTCACTGGCAGAAAGAGCTTTCTTTTTCATCCGTTTGCTGGTGCAGTTGATCTGTCGATGGCCGTAGCCTGCACAATTCCAGCATTGGACTCCTTTCTTCACTTCGTTCTTTTCTTCTTCACTCTGAGCTGGTTCCTTACCTTTCCTTTTGCTTTCACCGCCTCTCCTGAATTGTTTTCGCGAAGAAGATCTTCTCTCAGTTCTGGATTCCATGTTTTTCAGAAGCTTTCCGAGGTTCTTAACCAGCATGTTTATCTGATCATCTGGATCTGTCTGCTTGCTTTCCGCTTCTGCCTTCAAACCAACATTCTTATCCTGGGAGGTGGTGTCTCCTTTGACCAGTTTCATCTCAAATTGTTTGAGAGACCCCATCAGCTCTTCCAACCTCATGAATCTGACATTTTGTGCTTCTTCAATGGCTGTCACCTTCATGTCAAATTTTGTAGGCAGCGATCTGAGCACCTTTCTGATAAGCTTTTCTTCTGGGATGGGCTCACCAAGGGCATGAGCTTCATTTGCAAGATCACAGAGTTTAGCATTAAACTCAGTGACTGTTTCTTCATCCAGCATCCTCAGATTCTCAAATTGTGTGGCAATTATCTGGAGTCTTGACAGTTTCACTCTATCAGTTCCCTCATGGGCAGTTTGCAGAATCTCCCATGCTTGCTTGGCCATGTCACAGTTTGAGATCAACCTGAAGTTATTAGCATCAACTGCAGCAAAAATTGCATTCAGAGCCTTTGAATTACCAGTTGCTGCAGCACCTTCTTCAGCAGTCCATTCCTCTTCAGGTTTAATTCTTGTCACTCCTTGCTGATCCATGGTGATTGGGGGAGACCACTGAACCACAACAGCTCTCCATGTCTTCTCATCAATAGCTTTGAGAAAAGCTTTCATTCTAGCTTTCCAATAACCATAGTTGCTCTCTTCCAGGAGTGGAGGTCTACTCGTGCTCTGTCCTTCCTTCATTGTCTTGGCAACTTCGGAGACACTGTAGGACCTTTTAAACTCTGTGTGTCGAGTTCCCGCTCTGATACCAATTGAAATTTCAAGTGTCTCTACTTATGCAGATTTGTGAACTAGCAGTTGCTGCAGCACACTCTTGTTCACTTAAATGTAGGCACAGCAGACAATGAATAGGACACAGATTTGTTCACCCAGTTCGGCCAATCTGCCTACGTCTGGGGAGGACTATTCTCCAGTCCTCAATCCACTCAACCAAAGGTTCAGATCACACTAGGTTACAACGCACGCAACCTATGCTACTTTAACTCCGTGTGGACTACTCAGCACAATCAGAACAAGCTCTGATTTGTGCCAGCACACCCTCTACAATATGTCAGTCTAGAATAGCTACAATCCTCTTCAAGAACTCAGCCTATTCTAGCCTACACTACTCAGCAGGGTTGCTGCAGCAACAGCTGTAACACCAGCTGAAGCACTCTGTCCGCGTCGCTCCAAGGCCTCCTGCCGAGCCGATCGAACCACTCCAAGAGCGCTGCACACTCTGAGTAACTCCCCCTCACTCAGTGACCACCTGCCACTAGTGAGTTCTTCCGCACGAACCTCGACCGAGCCTTCCACCCGTCAGTTCCTCCGCGGCTGCCTTTGATCAACCAACAAGCTCCACAGCTCTGAATTGGCTTCCAGATCAATGCACGAATCAGTCTCTGCAAGACCTGATTCTCCTCTGCAATGCACACCTCAGCTCTGCGCTCAACGCTCTGCCCGTGTATGTTGATCGAAGAACAACTCTCGTAGCACACCCAGAAAAATCCTCTCTCTGAATTTCGTGTCTACTCTCGTGTATCACTCAGCTTCGATCACCCTCTTCAGCCCTCGAACCTTCTGCTTAAATACCCTCACCACTTTAAGCAATTTCCAGGTTTAGGCCATAATCCCACAAGATCAATTATCTCCTAAAATCTAGGAGATTAGATTTGATTAATATCTTCAATGCCAATCTTCTTTTCTGACAAGTGAACCGTGCTGGAAAAATGCTTAGCAGCATTTTAGAAAACCTCCTAAGAGCAAGAACACAAACTGCCAAACCTCCAAAACGCACCCAGCACAAACTGTTACTCGGACAGATGAACCAGCACTTGAACCAGCACCTGCTGCAGCACCCCTGCTGTATCTGTTGCTAGCTGTTCTGCTTGATTGCTTGAGCTGCAGCAGCTCCTTGTTCACAAATGACATGTGTTGGTTTTGGCAAACCTGCCACACTTGCATTATCATTAAGATCTAAATAGTGCATATAAATAGGCTCTATCAAAGATCCATTCAATTCTACTACCTTTTCCTAACCTAACATGGAAACAAGTTAACTAAAATTACACCTACTCCTAATTCACTTTCGAGTTTAGTCTTGTGAGAGTTTTCAGAAAAGGAATACTCACAAATCCCACTCGCAATCATCCATAAGAGTTCAAGGTTCAAATATAGTTTGCTAAGCAAGTAGTTCTCTATGAGTTCATATAACATAAGAGTTATGCAAATCATTCACTTCATGCAAACTATAAGATTCATTCAATTCATTTTGACAACAAATATTCATGCAATCAATAGCAAAAACTAGCATTCGTCAAATTCAATTTATCGCTCAATTTTCTACAAAAGTAGACTTCTGATTTGACCGCGTCTAGCATCCCTTCTCTTTGCTTTTGCTTCCAAAGCGAGCAGCTCAGATCTTAGGTGGCTGACAATTCTAGCATGGAGGGCTGCTTCGATAGAAGCGGCAGGGGGAAGTGGTTCCTCCAGAGAGGATGCGGCTGAAGAACCAACCCGGAGAGGATCCTCATGGGCTATGTCCACTACATGGTTTCCTTTGAAGAGTTTGTGATCCACTGTAAATACCTGCAGCTCCTCGGACAACCCCTCAGTAATCTCACCTAGTTCTGGATGCTGAGAGACCATCATTCCATAAATGAGTGACGGTAACACAATGGGCTTGCTGGAGGAGGCACTGCTATCATGAGCAGCCACCAGGGGAAACATCACACAACCCAGGCTAATTGTTCTTCGTTTCCCAATGGAGTGTAGAAGGTTAGCAAAGGACCTGCTAACCTTTCCTCTGTGGGAGCTGGGAATCCAGTTTCTAATGCCCAGGTTGTACAACAGGGCATTTTTGAGGTGAGTTCAGCAACACTGAGATTTGGTCCACCCCAAGACAAGCACACTCCTCCCGTTAGGACTCTAGCCAACACCTCTTGTTTGACATTTGTGGGCTCTCTAGCATCACTGTCTATCTCAAGAATTTCATCTATTTTCTCTGGGGTGATTACTACTTTCTTACCCCGCACCCAGCTCTGTCCAAGAACATCCCCTTCTTCCTCACCAAATTTCTCTTCCATGTTGACTATAAATTCCCTGACTAGTGACGTATTGATTCTGTACGGGTAAGTGAGGGACTTGAGTAAATTTACCTCAGCAAAAGCTGGACAATGGATGCAGATTTGTATTTGTCCTGGTCCAGTCTCTTCTCTATCACAATGTGCTTCCTATCTACTGAGCTCCAGGATTGAGAGGCGTTCTTGTTTCTGAACCATATTCCACCGATAGTGACTGCAACAATGTCAGCTTCTTCACAGAGCTTCAGAACCACAGGTCTTCTCTCGGATATGAATCTGTCTTTGTGTAATGTTTGTGTTTTGTATGATGGTATGTATAAGCGTTTTCAGCGCTTTTCATTGTCTTTTATGTTGAGCTGGGTCTATAACCTGTTCGGTGTTTTTAAGTTGAGAATGTATTCCGGCTGGCACTTGAGGGTCAAGCTCAACTTTATCTGTATTAGCCATGATCCGGGCTTTTTGGATCCTTTTTAATAAAATCTGGGTTTGTTAAAAATAAAAAAAAATAAAAAAAAAGGTCTTCTCTCGGAAGGTACTCCTGCAGCATCCTCACTGGACTCCTCTTTGTCACTACTGGAATCAGGAATGATAATTGGAGCTTTCCCTTTGTCCGAGGGAGGAGGAGGATGTGCTGCAGCAGATTCTTGTTCAAGCCCTTCAGCTTCCATCTCCTCCCCTTCTCCTTCTATCCCTGGGGATTTGACAGGTGATCTGCAGCTCTCTTCAGTGTGGCCTGTCACAGCAACCTCTGCAGCTTGTACTTCTCTTGAGGCTTCTTCAAATAATTCCTCTACATCCACTGTTGCTGCACTAGAGGTAGGCTTGCCATCACGGACTCGACGCCTCCTTTTCAGCGAGGTTCCTTCCTGAGGAGAAGGAGCGTTGTGAGACACAGGCCGAGGTGCAGGCTCCCAGACCACTAAGTCTAACCGCTGAGAAGGGGCTTCATTGCGGAGCTTGGACCTCCTTTCCGTCCTACCTTGCCGTGCTGCAGCCAGATTTTTCTTCAGACCGCGAGTCTTCACCATTGTCAGATAAGCTGGAGGAGTTCGAGCAGAAGAGACAGGTTGATCTGAGTATGCGATTTGGGGGAAGCTTCACCAGAATGAGCCCTAAAATTTGATTTTACCCGCTGTTTTTTTTCTTTTTATATGAGATTCTGGGCTCAAGTGCCCTGCATGTGCATCTCTCAATCTTTAGCAACCAGATTATTTGAACAAGCTTCGTCAGGCCAGGTTGCTATAGCAGGCAGAAGTTGGTACTCCTACACATCCTAGATAACACCGTTGTAGGGAGGATCCTCGTGAGACTCTGATAACACCGTTTCTTTACCCACACTTGAGTTTGTCTTGATTTCCCTCTCTTCTGACCCTCAAGTTCTTGGTCTGTTCGCTTCTCACCTTTGAGCTTCCACAGTTTCATAGTTTCTACCCCCTGGTTTTTCAGTTTGTTGCCTTTGGGTTTCCATATCTAAGTTTTCATTGATACTCTCTTGCTTGCTCCATCCCAGTGTGCTGGTTTCTCTATTATTTTGACTCTCCATTTCAGTTCTGATCGTTGATGAAAATTGCCAAGATAAGCTGAGGTGCAGGACGTCTGACAGTGATCGTTGAGCTTGGATTTTCTCCTTCTGAAGTTACCCCTGGTCCTGGTAACTCTTCTGTGCATCAGATGATCCTGCAAGCTAAAATATTTTCGTTGAGGACCTTTCTCCTTTCCACAGGGCTGTGGATTGCCTCCTTTGTGAAGCTGGGCATTAGATACAGGAGGTTGATACAGTGGTTGCTGAAGCACTTCCTGGTTCAGATTGATAGTTAATTCTTCCTCCATCAGTTTCTGGCAGAGTCCACCTTTCTCTTCACTATCCTCGATTTTCTTTGTTTCTACAGCCTTAACAAAGACTGGTTTACCAGAGGTTCCTCACCTGTATATCCCAGGCCCATTCTTCCTCCTCCAAATCTTTGATATGACAGAATTTCGTCCAATATACTTTTCTGAGGATCAATTGTTGGAGGAACACTGGCAGCAGGGTTCTTGAAGGCAGCTTCTCCTTTCTTCTGTAGGATGACTGGTCTACTGAGTGTTGACAATCTCTCAAGCAACTCCTCCCTCTCTTCTTCCAGATGGTTGACTCTATCATTTAAAGTTTGGTTTACTTTCAGGGCATCTTCACATTGGCGAAGAATGTCTTGCAGATTTTCTAACATGTTGTGAGTATAGTCATTTTCTTCTTCGCTATCTGAGACATCAATCCTATAATTGAACTCATTCTTTATTGTTGTTTCAGATTCATAAGCGGATACACTAGCTAACACAATAACATTTTCTTCATCGCTTTCCTCAGAGTCACTCCCTGTTGCTGTTAGTGACTTGTTGTCTTTCTTGTCCGAGTCTTTGGCTTGCTTGCTGGGACACTCAGCTTCTCTGTGACCGTACCTCTCACAGTTCCAGCACTGAATCCCTTTTCTTCTTTCTTTCTTTTCTTCTTCCTCTTCAGCTGATTCTTTGCTCTTTCTCTGATTTACTCCACCTCTTCTGGATTGTCTTCGAGAAGTTGAGGTCTGCCCTGACCTTGTTCCCATGTTTTTCAAGAGCTTTCCGAGATTTTTTACCAGCAGACCCAGTTGATCATCAGCTGAGGGTTTCTTTTCATCTGTTTCAGCCTTCAATCCAACATCAGTGTTTTTGTGAGGAGCATCTACTTTGACTAACTTCATCTCAAACTGTTTGAGCGATTCAATTAATTCTTCCAGCCTCATGTGTCTGACATTTTGAGCTTCTTCAATGGCAGTCACTTTCATGTCAAATATTGTGGGCAATGATCTGAGTACCTTCCTAATCAGCTTCTCTTCGGGGATAGGTTCTCCTAGGGCATGGGCTTCATTTGCAGGTCACACAGTTTTGCATTGAACTCAGTGATCGTCTCCTCTTCTAACATGCTCAAATTTTCAAACTGCGTAGCAACAATCTGTAATCTTGACAGCTTTACTTTATCAGTTGCCGTTCATGGGCAATTTGCAGGATCTCCCAAGCTTGCTTGGCCATATCACAGTTTGATATCAACCTGAAATTGTTAGCATCAACCGCAGCAAAGATAGCATTCAGAGCCTTTGAATTACCAGTTGCTGCAGCTCCCTCTTCGGCAGTCCATTGTTCTTCAGGTTTTATCGGTGTAACTCCCTGTTCATCCATGGTGATTGGAGGAGACCACTGGACCACAATAGCTCTCCAGGTCTTCTCATCAATGGGTTGAGAAGGTCTTCATCCTAGCCTTCCAATATCCATAGTTGCTTTCTTCCAACAATGGAGGCCTACTCGTGCTCTGTGCTTCCTTCATTGTTCCTTGACTTCTTCAGAGACGAGGTAGGATCTTTTACTCTGTGTGTTGAGCTCCGGCTCTGATACCAATTGAGATTTGTAGCGCCCTCTAATAAACTGATTTGTGAACAAGCAGTTGCTACAGCACACTCTTGTTCACTAGTAAACTGCTTTAGCAGGAAAGATCAAGGACACAAGTTTGTTCACCCAGTTCAGCCAAATTGCCTACGTCTGGAGAGGACTCTTCTCAGTCCTCAATCCACTATTCTCAAGGTTTCAAGTACCCACAGTTACAACCCACGCAACCTCTGCTACTCAACCTTAGGTGGATCCTCGCACACAATCAGAACAGCCTCTGACTTGTGTCTGCACACCCTCTACTGATATCTATCTAGAATACCTATTGTCTCCTCGAAACTCAGCCTATTCTAAACAATACTCAAGTTCAACAGGGTTGCTATAGCATCTGCTGTAGCACACAGCTGATGCGCAAATTATCCCCGTCGCTCTAAAGCCTTTTGCTGAGCCGTTCGAACAATTCCACGAGTGCTGCACACTCTAGAATACTCCCCCTCACTCAGTGACCTCCTCTCACTAGCAAGCACTGCCGTCCAGACACTCGACTGAGTCACTCACCCGTCAGTTCTTCCGTGGCTGCCCGTTGATCAACCAACAAGCACCACTGCTTTGAATTGGCTTCCAAATCAAGACCTGATCACCCTCTGCTTCTGTCACCACAGCTCTGCGCTCACGCTCTGCTCTCGGTGATAATCGAAGACTTCGTCTCGTCACACCAAAATTGCTTCCTGCTCAGAAATCTGTGTGTTCTTCCTTTTAGCTCTCTTCTTCGATCACCTTCATCGTTCTGAAGGGTCTCTCTATATAGGCGCGTCCACTGCTATCATTATCAAATTATAGCAGTTCCCCTAGCAACATCAATATCTCCTAATTTCTAGGAGATTAGATTTGATTTGAGATTCAAACCAAAACTCCTACTTCAGCTAGGAATCTCCACTCTGGAATATTCTTTTCAGCAACTCTGAAAACTCTCT
>OY787624.1:7078202-7223042 GCA_963678935.1 Umbilicus rupestris
CAAGGGCCTTACTTTTTTTTTTTAACTGACTATAGGCAGCAATTTTATTGAAATAGTGATCCAAAAAACCTGACCATGGTACGATTACAATCAGGAGGTCGGCCTGGACATTACCCAAGACCCACCTAAACACAAAAGATTGCCACCCTCAAGTGATGGACAATACAAGACCTAGACCAGCAGCCATTAAGCAAAAGAGTAACAGGTAAGGTTCTACCACCATAACATTGACTGATATATATGACTGCTGCTGCCCAATCTATTGCACTCTAAGCACACAATATCACCAAGCCCAAACAAGCACACTAGAGACATGGCATGTTAATAATAGACCTAAAGACAGCTATCATCCCTTGAGCCAGAAGTTGTAGCATGGTGAAAAGTATGGATGTAGCTGTTCTCATCCTGAGTACGGTTCATACGCCCGCGGACAGAAGCTTCTAAGACCTGTGTAATCAGCCTTCAAACAGTGAATAACCGCAACGGGAAGGTCTTCTACCTGTTGATAAATCGCATCTTTCCCTACTTTTGAAAGCAAGGCAGGTAGTAGCATGAGGAAGCATAAAATGAATGCGTCTCACCTGATGAACATCAAATTTCTCCATCAAGGACTTCAGCCTAGGCCTGATCTTCCACTGGCAAGCGTAAATCCTCCTGTGGTCCATAAAAAACATCTCGGGAGTGGGCACTTTGGATTGTTTTAATTCTAACTTCCAGCTTCTCAGCATCCTCAAGGGCAGCTTCAATAAAATTCAGCAAGTCATTCACTGATTTCCCTTCTTGAAGAATTTTGGACAAAGCCAGCCTAAATCTACCCTGGGAGTTCCTGACAATGGCAGCTCCAATAGTCGTGTTGGCTATTACGTCTAGGCAATTTCCAACTTCTCCCGGGTCCAGCATAGCCACTTTCCGTAACATATAAGGCCGATGAATGCTTGTAATATCAAAGTAGAAAAGAGCAAACTTCACCTTCCTGTCGTCTGGCTGAAATTCTGGCAGAGAGGACACAAGGACTTTAGCCCAGTGAGAAATTCTGGTCATCAAAGCAGGGCCTTTGGTATCATGAATCATGTTGTTCCTTATTTTCCAAATCTCCCACAAGCCAAAACAGGCTATACCAATCTTGAAACAGTGCAGAGAACATTTCTGAGAGAACTGCGACATCCAGCCATGGGTAAAATTCGACAAAGACAGGGGCTTGTTGCAAGAAAAGGCAGCAGCAATAGCACCCCACACCTCAGCAGCCCAGTTGCCTCTAAAAAATAAGTCAAGGGCCTTACTAACATAATAGATTACGTGGAGTCGTTTATCGATTCTTTGACCCAAGTAAAATTTAATTTTGTTGGTTCCTAGGTTAAGTTCTGTAACTCCCTCTACGCAATTAATAACGGCTTTAAACCGTATTCAAGAAGGCCTTCCTAGTTTAATAGGGATTTCATGATCCTCATCCATTTCAAGCATATAAAAGTCAACGGGAACATAAAATTTCCCTACTCTAATCGGAACATCCTCTAAAATACCCTTAGGTAACCTAGATGATCTATCCGCCAATCTAAGGTTTATGGATGTAGGAGTAAGTTCACTCATGTCATGTTTTTGAAACAAGGAAAATGGCATCAAAGAAATACTAGCTCCCAAATCACATAATGCGCTATCTATGCAAAAATCACTAATAGCAATAGGGATAGAGAATGAACCATGATCATTTAGCTTCCTAGTCATATTATGTTGAATAATATCACTACAATTAGCATCCAAAGCTACGTGATCAATTTCATGCATTTCTCTCCTATGCGATATAATATCTTTAAGAAATTTTGCATAAGTTGGCATTTGAGTAAGTACCTCCGTGAAGGGGAGAGTCATTTGGAGTTTACTCAAGATATCTGCAAAGCGCTTGAAATGTGCGTCCTCCTTCTTCTTCTTTAATCTTTGCGGAAACGGAATGGGAGGCACATATGGAGCGGGCTCTTGAGCTTTTTCTTTTCCTCTCTTTTCAACCTTCTCTTGAGATGAAGACCCTTCTTTCTCAACCTCAACGGTTGTGTTGGCAACTTTGGTCTTCGCTTGGGGTTTTTGTAAGACTCTTCCGCTCTTTAGGGTGATGGCATTTATAGTTTCGGAAGAGTTTACATCCGGTTGAGAAGGCAATTTCCCTTGGTATCTTGAGGAAGAACTCGTTTGTTGAGCAATTTGGGTCTCGAGCATTTTGTTATGCGCTTGCAATTGGTCGAGTCTTTGAAGGATGAGTTGGTTATCCTTTTGTTGTTGAGCTTGAGTTGCGGCCAATTGCGCGACAATGGATATTAAGGATGGTTCCTCTTGGCCAGGCCTCTCCTCGTTTCTTTGGTAAGAAGTTTGCCCTTGTTTCATTGGTGGGAATCCTGGAGGCGTAGGCTTTAGCTCATTGTTCATAGGCGCTCTCCTTGGAAAGTTTGGGTCTTCATGGAACCTTACATGTTGAAGAGGGTTCCTTGGTTGGTAGGGAGGATTCCTTGGTTGATACCCACTTGATTGAGGAGGCACATAAGCTCTCTCTTGGTTCCTCACAAGATATCTAACATCTTCAAATTCATCCGCATGCTTGGAGGTGCAAGAATCTTCGTCATGCGATGGGTTAGCGCATATGGTACAAGCTTGCGGATGTTCTCTTCTTTTGTTCAAATTCATGCTCCCAATCGATTGTGCTAAAGAATTTACCGTCTTTGCTAGGGAGTTAAAATCTTCCTTTGTCACGGCCTTAGAGGTTTGTTCCTTGCCTTTCTTCTTCAAGTGGTTCCTTTCACCACCCCATTGATGTGAATTCCGTGCAATCTTTTCGATGATCTTGAAACCATCGGTAGCCGTCAAGTCCATCGCTCCATTACTCGCATGGTCCATATGGTTCCTTGCATCTTGGTCCATCCCATCGTAAAAGCTTTGAAACAATTGCCACTTGTTGAATCCATGATCAGGGAAATCTCTTTGAACCTCTTTGAAACGCTCATAAGCCTCGTAGAAGGTTTCATCGTCATGTTGAGTAAATTGATTGATTCTATCCCGAATCTTCTTTGTCTTTGCGGGAGGGAAGTATTGGATCAAGAAGGCTTGCGCTAGTCTCTCCCAAGTGTTGAACATATCCGGTTCATGACTCATCAACCAATTCTTAGACTTTCCGAAAAGTGAGAACGGAAAAACCTTCATATATACCCACTCTTGTTGAATGCCCGGCATCTTGTATGTACGGCATAGCTCCGTGAATTGGGCCAAATGTGCATTTGGATTTCTATACCCATCAAATTGATGCGCGGCCACCACATGGAGGAGGGCGGACTTGATCTCAAATTCTTGGTCTTCACCCTCCGGCAAGCAAATAGGAGAACCATAATGTCCAATGGTTGGGGCGATGTAAGCCCCAACCGGTCTTTCTTCTTCCTCTTGCGGTAGAGGGGCATTTCCTTGCCTTCTAGGAATTTGTGGATCCATATTTTCCGATTGTTCGGCTCGTGTGATAGGCGAAGGAGTATCCAAATGAGAAGTATGAAGCTCGTGTGAAGCGGAGGATGAGAAGGTTGGCTTGTAGTTGAGGTAGAAGCTTGTTCTTGTACTCTCTTGCTCTTTGCTCTAGTTTGCATTCAAACACCTATGAAGCAATCAAAGAGAGCTTTTTTTAAGTGTGAACTTTAAATAAAGTCAAACAAGAATAGCACGCACACAAGCAATCACGACAACTAAATAAAAGAAAAATAGAAAGTGAAGTAAACAAACTAAAAGTAATACTAATTAGCAATCTAGTCTAAAAGCTATTCCCTGGCAACCGCGCCATTTTGACTATTTTAGGCAAGCAAAATGAAGTGCTATTCTAGTCACGCAAATATCAAACAAATATTTATAACTTGAGTGAACTCGGGTCGATCCCAAGAGAAAAGCCTAGACTAATTGATAACTAATTAATGCTACTATTGAAAGTCTACGTTTTAAGGGGGGTTTTTTTTTTTTTTTTTTTTTTTTTAAACCCACCCCGTTAGAGCCCCAGCCCTAACACCCACCAGGAATCGAACCTGTGACATGGAGTTTATAATACATCACCACGACCACTAGGCTAGCCCTTGATGGGCTTAGGGGGGGGGGGGGGGGGGGTTTGTCCTCTTATAGAGGTATTTCTAGTAAGCACTAAAGGTAAATGATAGTTGGGTTTGTTTAATGAATAAAAGGTGACTAGGGATTCAACTTCTCCCCTAAGATATGCGGAAAATGAAATACCTCACTAATACATGCATGAACTACGTTTTGTTGATAAAAGCAAGGCTAATGCATCGTCCACTCTAGGTTCAACTCTCGCTCCTTCCTTAGAGTGGAGAGGATACACAAATGACAAGATTCTCAAACTCTCGCTCTATTGAACCGTGTAGAATTTGAGTCCCTAAACCGCACCCTCTCGGTCTATTGGCCGGTTACTCAAATTCGCTTAAAACTTAGCCTAATGTCAAGAGTGTATGTCACTCCCGCATACAAACACTCCATATATGATCATACAATAGCTACTAAACATCCTAAGTTCAATTCTCATTCTATCCTTAGGAGTTGTACTCATGCATACTCACTTAGGTATTTCGTCAAGCGCTTGGTGTGCATACAATGAATAAGCTAGGGCACAAATAATCAAACCAAACTTCATTCAATAGAATAAAATAGCGTTCTACATCATATCCAATCCTAGGGGATCCATTTGATGCCCAATCACATAAATAACTACTCACTCATAATGAATGCGCACAAATACATAATTAATAAGTGAAACATGAATGTAAATACAAAGTTAAGAGTTTAGAAAAGTAGTCTAGGTCTTGAATGATCTTCAATTCAAGCTCCAATCTTCAACCAAGCTTGATCTTCTCCAAAGGTTTGATCTTTGCTCTTTAGGGTTTGAGAGAGTGTTTGAGTTTTCTTGAAATTGAGATCCTCCTTTTCTGTCTCTTCAAAGCTTTCCATTTATACCTAAACGGCTTGACCAGCATTGACCGAGTTGACCAACATTGTCCGAGTTGACCTATGTTGACCGAGTTGACCTGCGTTGACCGAGTCACATTGTTGACTCGGGCGAGTCAACTTTCCAGAGGTTCCAATTTTGCCTAATGCTTTGATCCGGGCAAGTCGAAGTCGAGGCCGAGTCACATTGACTCGGGCATATCTTCATTATCATAATTCTTTTGCGCTTTCGCCCGCAATCGACTGGATTCTGTCCGAAACTCTTCTAAGTTGCTGCGTGACTCCAACTACTCGATATAAACCTGAAACGCACGAGAAAAGCATCAAAAGACTTATATAACATCACGGAATGAACAAGAACTAAAAGGGGAATGCCCGTAAATACTATGTACTTTGCGCGCACATCAAAAAGATAAAGCTTCAAAAATCCATATTAGGCAACAGAATCTTCAACAACCTTGCAAGAATCCATGAGAAGATTATGTGCTACGCGGGTGCCAAAAGATCGCTGGGATGAATAATACAAAAGGAATGCAGAGCCAGCATTCAGAGGAGATAAACAAGCACACATATAGAGATACACAAGCACACAAGAGATCAACCTACGGTAGGAGGGATTACACACTGAGTTGAAGACTTGTGTTGTGCTGAGGGAATCAAAACTAGAGCGCTGCTCGTTGAAGGATCATTTAGAGCTCGGTTGTCAACCGCCGACAGGGAGCGTTACGGGATGAGGAGGATTGATTGATCGCGCGTCGTTGTACGCGTCAAATTAATCCTTCCTTCTCCACTTAGTACAGCGGCTAAGTCAGGGTCGATCCCACAAGGAGCGTGCAGAATCGTCTTAGCTAGCAGCCTACAACTTACGAAATTGCGGGTTGTGAGTGATTGGGTTGCGCAGGTGCGCGAATGAACAATAGTGAAAGCAGAATTGCACAATACGTGCGCGGGCAGTAGATATTAAGTACTATGACTATGAAAAGTATAGGTAAAGACAGTCCCCTATGAATCTATCTTTTTTTTTTCTTTTTTTTTTTTTTTTTCTAAAAAAAAAACAGGAATCTATTAAAAACCCAGCCCAAACAGCCTGGGCCAAGGCACTTACAAACAAGGCTGCAAGAGCAACTACACCTACTAGCCCCCAACCCTCACAAACGAGCACCATACCAAAAAAACAGACAAACCACCTATCTAGAGAACTAACCAGCAAGCTGCTACCCATCTAAGCTAACAAACCACAAAACATGATCCACAAACCCATCAATAAACGACCCAAAAACGAGCCTACAAACCACAATCCCTTCAGCGCCCTTCTCATCCATAGCTAGACCAAAAGAAAGCTCCGGTGATCAGCAATTCAAATAGCAATGAGCTGCTCCCTAAAAGAGCAAGGTTGAGGCTTCAAGTCGCTGGCGATAGCAATCTGGACAGCCCTTGGAATCTCTGCAAAACTGGAGGAGAAACAATTCTTAAACTCAGAGAAACACAAGGCATCTGCTGGTCTATTAAGGGAGGGACAAGTTCTAAATATGTCACAGTTCTTGAGCCTTTTAACCAGCAGTCTTTTAATCTGAAAAAATTTCCAATCAACCGAGAAACTGTGTCCAAGAAGGTGCACATCAGGGTGGGAGATCCGTAAACACTGGAGAGTCAGATTTCTAGCTCGCACCTCACAAATGATCTGCAGCAAACCCTGCAGGAAGTGCTTTCGAGCTGCATCAATTTTAATAGCAGCAACAAAAATACCATATCGGTCCCGGATCACTGCAGCCAATTTAGAATTATCTTCGCCAATGGAAATAGCAAAATTGCATGTGTTTCCTTTAGCAGTTGGCTGCCAAGGCGACCAAGTCAATCTGTCTGACTTAAATAAATTGGGGTTAACATGGAGCACTTTACAAACATTGATAGCTAAAAAATCTTGGTTGCAAGGGGCCTTAATAGTGTTAACGAGAATCGGAGCCTATCCTTTATCATCGACTCTAAACATCTGTAGTGCAGTTCTACTTAAGTTAGTGTCCGATCAAGGCTTCCTAACGTGCGCGCATGTTCCGATCAAAGTCTATGAGCTATTAATTCCTGAAACTAGTCTAAGCAACTACCAATCCTATCACAGTAGTAGCTGATTATCCTAGTGCGTTACTCCTAGTTGTCACCGTCTAGTTATCAACCAGTTTAACATACAATAACGAGCAGTTAGAATAAGATTGCGGTTCAAGGCTTCTCTTATTCGCACAACTAATTATCACCCATGTGCATAGAATTAATATAAGTAGACGAACTAAGCATTAAACACAAGTCTCAAAGGAAACACTTCATAGAATCATGCCCAACCGATACAAGATGTTTAGCTAGACATGCTAGAAGTAAATATCATAGAAATAATAAGTAAAACTAAAGCAGCCAAGGAAAAGTAGCAGGTCGGCGCAATCGCAGGTTGCTGTTTTCGGCTGGTCGCAGGTGGTTTGCGCAGAATCTTAGCGGCAGAATTCCTGGAGCTCATGTGTCTCTGCTGCTAGATGTCTCTCTCTCTCTATCCTCTCCAAACCCTAGCTTCCCTCCTCTTTATATACTGATCTTAAAGCCCAAGGAATGCTTAGATTTGGCCCATGAGAATCTTAGCTACTTCCCAAATCTAGGAGATTTGGTAGAGATAATGATGATCAAAATTTAGAAACTCTGCTATCCTGCGCATGGCTCGCTGCGCACGTTGATTGTGCTACTCGCTTTGCGCAGTCGGTTTGCGCACTGTAGTCCGAATCAGCTATCTCCTTTTGCGCTGCTAGCTCCGCAGGTCGTGCATTGCGCTCTTTAAAAGCGCCCGTTAGCGCACATCTGACTTATGCTCCTGTTTTATCTTGAAATACAAAAATACCGAAAACCAGTAATCTTGTACACAAAATAATGCAAACAAGCACAATGCTAAGATCTAAATAGCGCATATAACTAGGGTCTATCAAATCCCCCACACTTACCCTTGTTCGTCCCGAACAAGTACTTAAGCACAGACACAATTACCTCTCTGAAGTCTAGCGCACAGCCTTACACTCATGCGCGATCTGCACATCGGTTCACCCTGCATTGCTTTATCACCTTCGCCCACATACCCTTCTTCAGGTGCATGATTCATTCGCGCGCTTCTTGGGAACTCAAGCCTTTAGTCCTTGACGATTTTTTTTTTACTTTTGGACCTGCGCATGCGCTAATATGGAGTTGTGTGCGCACGCTGGTTTCTTTCCTTTTATACAGCTTTGTCCACTCTTCTTATATTCCCAGAACGGTTCCAGTCTCGGCCTTCGGATAGCAGCTATGGAACAACGCCCCGCTTTCCCTCCTTGGTCTACTTCCGCAGGTCAGCGCACGCGTTTACACCCGCGCCCACTTTCCTACACTCGACTTCCAGAGGAAAGGTGGTCTGTTTTCCCACCTCGCCACGCTTTGAGTATTCGCCTTTGGCATCTGCGTGGCTGAGTGCGCTCTATTGTTCTGAAGGTTGCGAAGCACCGGCCTCCACTAGCGCTTTTAGCCATGTACCTTAATCTCGAAGTAAAAACGACTAACAGCCTCTCTAGAGCTTTTTCTGTCAACTCCACATCCCCTGCATATCCCAACTAAAAAGACACAAATCGAAAAAATTATACTAAAACGGTTTAAAGTAGTGCATGTAGGATGAATAAGACAAAACAAGTCGAAAGGTGTGCGCAATCCGCACACAAGCGCACAACCGCTACTATTTCCTTTAACTACATTAACTAAGCTAAACTACAATGATAAATATGAAATGTAAATGTAACAACGCAGCAAAAGAAATAAAGTCAGAAGTTCACAAAATATCCAACACAAAATAGGAAAATAACATCCAGTGATAGTCGTCAAAAGGAAAGGACAACCCGAAATTATGTGCGCCCAGCCATCTGTGCATCCCTAGAAATCCTCGGAGCTGGAGTCCTTCGCAGACCCTTGTGCCTCCTCGTCCACGGACTCTAACTCATACTCAGAGCTGGAGGGTGGTTGCGCAACTGAAACTGCTGCGGGCTGGTTTGCAAGCTCCTCCTCCGAGTCAGTTTCCCATATCGAATATGAATTTAACTCCTTGATGGGGGTGACCTCAGAGGGAAATCTGATCATCTGTGCAGAGGGTTGCGCAGGGGGCTCTGATGGCATTTGCAGCGGGTCTATGACTGGGGAGCGCACTGAGGATTGTACCGGTGACTGCGCGGGAGAACTGGCTGGCTCGTGCTGCTCAATGGGTGACCCTGGAGGAGGCCTGCGTAGATTGAGAAGAGGGGAATGGGATCTCCAAATTTCCACCCAGGTGGTTGACTGATGCTTAAATCTCCCCCCTCGGGCGCCAAGTACTCCAGCACACGCATGACGTGAAACATCATGCGCTGCTCTACTGGCGCCTCCTTAGCATCCTGTCTGCGCTGCTTCGCCTGTGCGCGCAGGGGAGAATCTTTGATGTCAATGGTCACAACTTCCCCTGTCGGCCCACTCGCCCGGGTGCGCGCTCCAGTCTGTGCGCGTGTCCTCATGCGCCTAGCTGGCTGCGCGACTGGTGCCTCCACATTCTCCATCTCCTCATCATCAGCAGCTTCCTCTTGCTGCGCACTATTCTCTGCTGGCGCTCTTCTGATTCTGCGTGCCTCGGTGCCCTAGCAGCCTGCAGCCGGTAACACCACTCTAGTGACCCATCTTCCTTAGCAGTTACCGCTAGGTACTGCAGCATCTGTGTGCGGTCGAGAGGGACGACTGGAACAACCATGTGCTCGGGCACCTCTGGCTCTCCGTGCAGCCCACGCAGCAAATGCGTGACCATCCCCCCGCATGTGAGCGGGCCCTTGGTGCTGAGCCGCTCCCAATGCACCACCATATCTGACACAAACCTCACCTTCTTCCCGTAATACAACCCCTTGAGCATGTCCATGTCAAGTAGGCTGACCTTTGGCGCACCGTTGTAGCGCCCGACGACTGCGTACGCGACCATGCGCCACAAATAGTACATCCAAGGGTCGCATAGCTCCCGTCCTCTGCTGCGCCATCTCGCGCCATGCTTCCTGGTTGGTGTGCATATCCACGTCCTGCTCGCGCACCTTGTCACATTACAGGGTGCGCTTCAGCTTCTTGGCCGATGCTACGTACCACACCCCTCGGTGTCGGTAACGGATCTCTAAGTCGGCGATCTTCAGTGACGCCAGGAACTCACAAGTGTCCTCCTTGTCAGCTGCGCTATCCACTTCCATCAGGGCCTCCCAGCCGGCTTGCGCGAGCTTCTCCGCGACCAAGTCTTCTAAGCCTACCTCGCGCAGGAAGTCCCTGCTGATGCACGGGTGCCGTACATCTCCAATCTCCAGAAGGCGTCATATTTCCTTGTGAAAGACGCCGGAGTGTCCTGGTTTTCTGCTGGCCTCATCTTTGCGACTCAAGAATCTGCGGTCAACTTTAGTCAACGCTCCACTAAGTACCCCAAAATCAGAACTCCGAATTATACCCTCAAATCTTCACCAAATGGGCGCCTCACTCTTGTTAACAAAACCCAGCAACGAAAACACCAAACGGAGAGCGCTAACTAGGTGTGATTTTGAATCTAGGGTTACGTTCCTCAGTCGGCTTCTCTCACCAAACCCTCACTAAATCGATCGAAATGAAAATGAGAGGTTACCTAGTGCGCAGGTGATGTCGTGCTCTTCAAATCTCACTAAAGGACGCCGAAATCGGTGGTCGGACGGCAAAGATTGGCTGGACGCAGTGAAAGCTCTAACGGTCGAAATTGTAGAATTTCTGGAATTTTCTTAGTTTCTGTCCTTATATACTCACCGACCCGCGCATTGCTACGTGACTCAAGAAATTTGCAAGTGCTGAACTAGCTAAAAATTCAAATCCTAAAAAAGGTGTAAAAATAAAAACGTGTAGTAAAAAAAACGTGTCGGGTTACCTCTCGACAAGTGCCTTTGTTTAACGTCGTTGGCTCGACAGTACCTCATTACTTGCTCAAGTTTGCGCACGTGACCACCCCACACTTGCTCCTGCGCATCCGCGCGTGCTATGTCTTCCTTAGTCCTGCGCAAAGGAATAGATAGGTGGTCAGCGTGGCCAAAATCATGTGACACATCATAAGTAACGAGGTTAATCAGTGAGGGAGAAGATATAAAAGCAGTAGCTCCCAGTTCTCCCTCCGGTGCATCAGGTTGTTTCTCTGGCGCAGCAACCTGCGCATCCTCTATCTGTGGTTCTGCCAAATCAACTTCGCGCGTGGCCTCATCCCAAGGTTCTCCCAAGTATTTCTTTACTCTTTGCCCATTAACCTGAAAACGATGCTTGCGCTCGTTCTCTAACTCGATTGTTCCATATGGGAAAACCTTTGTGACTGTGTATGGTCCCGTCCACTTGCTGCGCAGCTTCCTGGGCATCAGCTTTAAGCGCGAGGACACCAAAAGCACCCGGTCTCCTGGCTCGAAGGTGCGTCTGAGGATGTACTTATCGTGAAATGCTTTCGTGTGCGCTTTGTAGTCGTGCAGCCCCTCATATGCATCCAGGCGCAGCTCCTCTAGCTCGCTCCATTCAAATGTGCGCTCCTTACAAGCCTCGTCGAGGTTCAGATTGCAAGTGCGCAATGCCTAGTATTCCTTGTGTTCCAACTCAACTGGTAGGTGGTACGCCTTTCCATACACCAACCGAAATGGTGAAGTCTCAATCGGTGTCTTGTGCGCAGTCCTATATGCGCAAAGTGCATCATCCAGCCGCTGGCTCCAGTCTTTGCGCGTAGGTCTCACGGTTTTCTCCAGAATGCGCTTAATCTCTCTGTTTGAAACCTCGGCCTGGCCATTCGTTTGAGGATGGTATGCAGTGAACGTCTTGTGGCGCACTCCATAATGCTTTAGTACCTGCGCCACTATTCTGTTGCAGAAGTGCGTCCCCTGATCGCTGATTATTGCCTTAAGCACTCCGTACCTGCATAAAATGTTAGTCCATAAAAACTCAACAACCGTTTTACCGTCATCCTTGCGCGTGGCCTTAGCTTTGACCCACTTCGAGACATAATCCACCGCTACTAGTATGTACTCGTATCCAAAAGATGGAGGAAACGGCCCCATGAAGTCAATCCCCCATAAGTCGAACACTTCGTCTACCAATATTGGCGTCTGTGGCATCTTGTTGCGCGCTGATATATTTCCTGTGCGCTGACACCTGTCACAAGCCCTGCAGTGGTTATATGAGTCACGAAATAAGTGCGGCCAATGAAAACCGCAATCTAGGATTTTCCTGCTCGTGCGCTTTGGACCAAAGTGTCCTCCGCACGCGTGCGCATGACAAAACCTCAAAACAGAGCTCATCTCATGATCAGGCACCCATCGCCTCAAGATCTGATCAGGGCCTATTCTAAGCATGTACGGATCATCCCAAACGTAATATTTAGACTCATGTTTTAACCTCATGCATTGAGCTTTAGTGAACTGAGGGGGAAACGCACCTGTGACCAGGTAATTTGCAATATGCGCATACCATGGTACCTTACCGTTCAGCGCCATCAGGTGCTCGTCTGGGAATGTCTCCATGATCTGCCCTGGCTCCTCTTCTTTCACTATCCTGATTAGGTGATCAGCAACAGTGTTTTCCGTTCCCTTCTTATCCTTGATCTCTAAATCAAAAGCAACCAGCGCATGAAGCGCGGCTTAGTCTCTTTCTTGGACATCAGGTAACGGATAGCAGCGTGGTCAGTGTAGACAATAATTCTAGCGCCCAGAACATATGCGCGGAACTTCTCCAGCGCAAATACGATTGCCAGAAGCTTCTTCTCAGTCGTGGTGTAGTTCCTTTGCGCAGTGTCCAGTATGCGCGATGCATAATAGATAGCGTGCGGCCTCTTATCCATGCGCTGACCCAATACTGCGCCTATGGCGTAGTCACTTGCATCACACATCAGCTCAAAGGGTAAGTTCCAGTCTGGTGCGCGCATCACTGGCACACTGGTCAGCACATCCTTCAACTAACCTAAAGCGAGTGCCCCTGGTAATATTTTCTAGGAGAGAGAAAGGGAATCTAGGAGAGTATCTAGGAGAGTGAATCTAGGGTTCCCGAAATGGGCTCTGCCCCCCCGGCTCTGCCTCCCGAGCCTTCTGCGCAGGGTGGCTCGTCCTCCGCGAAGGGTGCCTCCTCCAGCCTCCCTCAGTCGTATGCTGCCTCGGTCGCCTCTGTGAGGCCTCCGCTGAAGCCGAGATTCAGCCCCATCTCCCTCCCTTCCAGGCAAGTCAGTGTAAAGGATGGTCGTTCGGCCATCAGTTTCTCTGGTCCTGAATTTGGAGCTGGAGCCAAAAGGTTTGCGTTCTCCCTCATTGCCAAATTTACTGTTGGTCGACCTAGCTTGGGGGAGATTCAAAAAGTTTTTCAGGCCAACTGGTCCATCGCTGGTAGGGCTACTATTAGCGAGATCTGGGACGCGAGGCATGTCCTTATAATCCTGGACTCCGAAGCAGACATTAGGAGCGCGATGTCTTCCTCCCTAACTAAGGTTGGTCACGCCTATTTTCGATTATTCCGTTGGACGGCAGATTATAATCCTAAGAAAGAGTCAACGACCACCACAGTGTGGGTTAGATTACCCAACCTCCCTCTCCCTCTGTACGATAGCGCTTTCATTGAGGCGATAGTCTCTACATTTGGGAATTTCGTTGCAGTGGATGACAGAACAAAGCCTTGTGTTTCGGTTAAATTTGCCCGTGCCTGCGTGGAGCTGGATGTCACTCAGGGTCTGCCGGAATCTGTTTGGATCTCTTTGCCGGATAATCAGGGTTTCTGGCAATCGGTGGTTGTTGAGACAAAAATCTCTTATTGTAGCAAATGCAAAGTCCATGGGCATCAATTAGCTTTGTGTCGGAAGATCAAACATACAAATTCTTTGGTTAAGGTCAAAGGAGGTGCTGCTACTCAGGTCGATTCGGCAACAGGAGACATTTCTAGTATCCTTGCCCCAGATGGGAACCTCCCTATTGCTAAAGAGCCTGCAGACTGGGTGAAGATTGGGAATAAAAAATATTCTAAGAAAGGGGAGGATCCTATTCTGGTAGCAGATGCTAAGAATCTGGATATCGTCGAGGATTTTCCCTTGGTAGTTGTTAGTGACGGGGATGGAGTAGGGACTAATAAGACCGTTGTTCAGAATTGAAGGAAAGATTAAAAATACTCCGAATGATTTCTCTGAAGCCGAGCTTAGACTGAAAAAGCAAAGCCCCAACAAGATTTTCTTCAACGAGGAGTTAGGAGTTCTAGTACATCCCGGTTCTCTTCAGCACTATAAAAATATTCTGGACAAGGCTGGTTGTTCAAGAAGCCCTGGTAGAGGTAGGGTGGATAGAAGGTTCTCGGATGCTCTCTCTGATTGCATCATCCCTGGCAGCAAGCACTGCCTCTCCAACGTGTCTCAATGATTAAAGGCATCTGCTGGAATGTTAGGGGTATTGCCAATCGAGGTACTATCTGCTTATTAAAAAACTTAATTTCCAAGCATGATATTTCCCTTTGTGCTATCCTTGAGCCTAAAATGCAAGGGATCAAAATTAATTCTATTGCTAGAAAACTAGGTTATAATAGGTTTCTGCACGGGAATCCTTTCAATAGACATATCTGGATTTTTTGGAAAGACTCTATTTCAATGTCCGTGCTTAATATCAGCTCACAGCATATTTCTTGTGAAGTGCTTATTTCTGCGTCAGGTTATAAGTCTATTTGCTCAGTGGTTTATGCTTCATATAAAGCTATCGACAGAGTGCATCTTTGGGACAATCTTGCCAACGAGTCCTCTCAGATCTCAGATCCTTGGATTATTATGGGTGATTTCAATGCTGTCTCTCATGCGGGAGAGAAAAAAGGAGGACAGAAATTTGGAAACAAAGCTTCTGCAGATTTCAACAGCTTTATTGATGGCAGTGGGCTAGTGGATGTTGGTTTTTCTGGAAATCCCTTCACCTGGTGCAATAATCAAGCAGGGTGTATTTGGATGAGGCTGGATAGGGTGCTTATTAATGGGTTGGCCATGGCTCGGTTTCCGGAATTAAAAGTGATACATCTCCCTCGTATCCAATCTGATCATTGTCCTTTATTGATATCTTTCAGTAAAAAAGATCATGTGCAAAGTTTCTTTAGCTTCAACCCTGCTTGGATCAAGCACGCTGATTTGCAATCCTTTGTTCAGAACTCTTGGTCTGATCGTGCTCATGTCAATCCGTTAGTTAACTGCTATGTCAAACTTAAAAGACTAAGAGCTGGTCTGCGCCGCTGGAATTGGAATGTTTTTGGGGATATTAATCAGAAGATCAGTGATCTTAGCAAGCAAGTGGAGGTTATTGAAGCTGCTCTTCAGAATTGCTGGAACTCGGATAGTGAAGAAGACCTTGTCCTTTGTCAAAAGAGGCTCCAAACAGCTCTTGATGATCGTCACCTGTTCCTCACTGCTAAATCTCAGATGGGATGGCTGCAGGAGGGGGATAGGAACACCGGGCTTTTTCATGCAGCGATCAAGGCTCGAAGAGCTGCAAATAATTTCAAAGTTACTCTCCCTTCGGGTCTAGTTTCTGATGATCGTGAAGAAATCGGCTCTTTAGCTACAGTTTTTTTCCAAGACTTACTTGGAGGGTTCTCTGCCATTCCTGAGAGGAATTTCTTTGATAATATTCGACCCAGTATTCTCCCTTCTGATAACTGCAAACTGCGAGCTATTCCTGATGACATGGAAATATGGGACGCTGTGACCAACCTGCCGGCGAATAGTGCCCCTGGCCCAGATGGTTTCACAGGCTCTTTCTATCAGGCTTGCTGGAATATTATTAAAGATGACATCATAGAAGCTGTCCAGCTGGTTTTTAAGGGAGTCAGCCTCCCTCAGTGTTTCTCAGCAACAGTTCTCACCCTCATCCCGAAAGTAAAGAATGCCACCGCCCTTGACCAATTAAGACCAGTCAGCCTTTGTAACTTCTTTCACAAGATTATTTCTAAAATTTTAAACGATCGGCTTCGTCCTCTACTGAGCAGAATTATAAGCCAGGAACAATCAGGGTTCATCCCTGGGAGGTCCATACATCATAGTATCGCCTTAGCTCACGATCTTGTTTCAGATATCCACAAAAAGGTTCATGGGGGCAATGTTTTGCTTAAAATCGATATGGCGAAAGCCTATGATCGGGTTTCTTGGATCTACCTTATTCGAGGGATGAGGGCGCTGGGTTTTGATGAGCCTTGGTGTGATCTCGTTTATCGGAATATAAGCAATTGCTGGTATTCTATTCGTATTAGAGGGAAATCTTTCGGGCATTTTAAATCGAATAGGGGTCTGAGACAGGGGGATCCCCTGTCCGCGAGCTTTTTTGTAGTGGCCATGGAATTTTTATCCAGAGGGTTGAATGAGGCTGGCAGGGCAGGAGGCGGCATTATGCCCTATTGGTCATCTCTGCAAGCCACTAATATCAACCATATCCTTTATGCAGATGATGTTCTTGTGTTCACTAATGGAGGGAAAACCTCATTTGCTAAAGTTCTGGAGGTCCTGAATTGTTTCTGCATTAATTCCGGACAGCAGCTGAATGAAAGGAAATGCAAGGCCTTTTTCTCCAAAAAAATAAACAATGCTAGGAAAGCCTGTCTTATTAATCTATCTGGGTTTCTCTCTAGTAATTTTCCAGTTCGGTATTTAGGAGCTCCTCTGTTTCCAGGGAGACCCAGAAGATCTTTTTTTCAGGGGATGGTGGATAGCATCAAAGGAAAGGTTCAAGGATGGTTGAAATCCTTTCTCTCTATGGCTGGGAGGATTACTTTAATCAAGGCAGTGCTGCAATCCATTCCCATTCACTGCTTGTCGGTCATTCCCGTCCCTAAAGGTTTGCTGAAGGATATAGATAAGGTTCTAAGGGATTTTTTATGGGACTCGGGTGGGGAATCTAGGCATCATTGGGTTAATTGGGGAGCTGTTTGTTTGCCTTCTTGTGCTGGGGGTTTAGGGATCAATGCTCTTCAGAAGTCTATGACAGCGCTGCAAGGGAAACTGGCTTGGAACTACCTTCTCAACTCCTCTTTATGGTCTAACCATGCTCGGAGCAGATTCTCTATTGATGGCAGAGGATCTTGGTTGTGGAAAACCATCTCTCCCTTCATTTCCAGTATTTCCTTGAACTGTCGATGGATTATTGGGAATGGTAATACCACTGCCCTTAATTTTTGTGAGGGCATTGCCATGGATTGTCCTAAGAGACTAAAGAATTTGCATATTAAGGAGGTCCTCCAGAATCCAAATTGCAGAAGAGAATTTTTGCTTAATAGGAATCCTCGGATTTATCTCTCCATCAGTGACAATTTCCCCGAAGATCTCACAGATAGATTAGTGTGGGAAGGAGATTCTAGTGGAATGGTTACTACAGCTAACTTCCTAAGGAGTTTCAGCCAGATTCACCCCAACATTAAAAAATTTGAAGTTATTTGGAGTAATTTCATTCCTCCAAAAGTCTCCTGTTTTTTGTGGAGAGTCCTTCACTCAGCTCTGCCCACCTATGAAAACATTATCAAAATTGGTTGCCAAGTGGCTAGTAAGTGTGTTTGCTGTATGGACTCCAAGATTGAAACGTCGGAACATCTTCTTTTTCTTAGTGACAAAGCCTTGCTGATATGGAATTTTATTTGTCCTATCTTCTGCAAAAGCAGGCCTGCCAATTTTCATCAGTTCTGCTATGATTGGGGTATTACGGCTGATTTTAATAATTTTAAGGATTGCTTTGGGTTTGCCCTCATTAGCTGCTGCTTATGGGATTTATGGAAATTTCGCAACAAGATGATTTTTGATGAGCAGAGGGGAGTTTTCAGTAAGTGCAATATTTTTAGATGGGCTACAGTGTTAGTCAACATTATTGATGCTCCCTGCCACCAAGATTTATTGTCTACTAATATTTGCAAAGCTCTTCGAGTCAGTCCCAAGCTGCTTAAGTCGGATAGATTGTTATGGTCTTGTTGGCAGCCTTCTAGTAAAGGTAACACTTGTAATATTTCTATAGTTATTGGGGGTGATATTTCTCGTCTGGCTGCGGTGGTTAGGGATAGATATGGGCTTTTTGTAGCTGCGTTGAAGATTGTTGCAGCTCGTAAGCACTTTCTGCAGGGTCTGTTGCAGCTCGTAAGCACTTTCTGCAGGGTCTGTTGCAGCTGCTATGCGAACTGCGGTCTAGGAAGCTGGATTTTCAGTGCTTACGGATCTCTCATCCAGAAGTGCATCTGCTGGATCACAACTGCTTGGTGGAGTGGAACATTTTTCAGGTTAAAATGCTGTTGGTTAAAAGGCTATACCTCATTGATGTTTTCAAAATCAGCCCCTCCCTTAACAGGCCAGCAGATGTCCTATGTTTCTATGAGGCTAACCTCCTCTTTTTTTTCTTTTTTTTTTTTTTTTTTTTTTTTAAATTAGGTGATTTTATTGATAAAGATCCAAAAAGCCTGGATCATGGCAAATACAAATAAAAACGCCACCTTCAAGCGCCAGCTGAAGCAATGGCTAAACAGCCCAAAGCGAAGAAGGGGCAGCTTAGAGAGAGCTAGCCTCAAGAGGAAACAAGAACAAAAGGTTGAACCCACAGCCTGGGAACTAACCATAACCAAGCATAAGGAGCATAGCCTTAAAAAAACAAAAACCTGCAAAAAACCATAATAGCATTTAAACATATATAGGAAGGTCGAGAAAGGAGCAAGGGTGGAGTGCTGTATCGTTGTCCAATGCATGTATAACTGATCTTGGAAGGTTGCCCGTGTGCCTAGTAAAAAGATATCTATCTTTAGAAAAACAAAGGGCATCTGCCGGACGATTCAGAGAATGGCTGGTCATGTATAATCCAAGTCCCTTTAGCCGTTGGCCAAGCTGCCTCTTAATAGGGAAGAAAGCCCAATTAACCCCTGAATTCTTTCCCAAAAGAAGTGCATCCGGGTGAGATATTTTAAAGCAATGACAGCATATATTGTGAGAATCAATCACATGAAGTATGTGTATCAAACAAGGGAGGAAATGCTTGCTCAAAGTAGTAAGCTTAACCGCTGCCACAAACCTGTTGAAGCCATCTCGGATCACTGCAGCCATTCTGGAACTATTATTGTCAATAGAAATAGCAATATTACATGTATAGCCAGTCCAATAAGGCTGCCAAGGAACCCAGAAAATCCTACAGTTCCTGGCAGCAGGCGCCTGAATGTGAAGGACATGACATATGTTCCTAACCTGCGAATTAATCACAAAAAGGCCATTCAAATTGACTGAAATAGCAGCCGCCCATCTGAAAATGATCAACCGACTAAATCTGCCAGCATTCTCCCCATAAATAGACTGGTTCCTATGCTTCCAGATTTCCCAGAGGCAACAAATCACCAAACCAAAAGCCAAACAATCTGGAAATGTAGCAAAATCAGCAGCTGAACCCCAATCATAAACAAGCTGATAAAGAGAGCTAGGCCTGACTTTCCGGAAAAGAGGACAAAGGAAATCAAAGACCAATCTGGCATGATCGCTGAGCAATAGCAAATGTTCCATGGACTCAATCTTTGGCACCCTACAACACACGCACCGGCTAGCCAGAGGAATACCAGTTTTAGAAACATTATCATTGGTGGGAAGAGCAGAATGCAAAACCTTCCACATAAAACAGGAGATTTTCACAGGGACCCAAGGCTGCCATATTACTGCAAAATTTTTAAAACTAGCCGAGGGAGGAACAAAGCTTTTTAAGAAACTAGAAGTAGAGACATACCCGGCTGGATCTCCTTCCCAAATGAGATGGTCCGGGAAATCATCACAAAAGGCACCTTGAATAGAAAGAAGAATCCGCGGATTCATATTGTGTAGAAAAAATCTGCGCATACCAGGATTTGAGAGGACTTCCTTTATTGTCCAGTGACTGATTCTTTTTGGAAACTTCATGGACAAATTCTGGCAGAGAACTGAAATAGGGGTCTGTCCATTACCAATAAGCCAGTGGCAGTTTAAAGAGATACTTGTAATAAAGGGGGAGACTTTTTTCCAAACATAAGACCCTTTACCAGAAATGGAGAACCTGCTCCTGGCATGTTTGGCCCAAAGTGAGGAATTCTTTAAATAGTTCCACGCCAGTTTCCCCTGCAGAGCTGTCATCATATGACGAAGCGGCCTGATCCCTAAACCTCCTGCAGCAAAGTCTGAGCAGACTGTATCCCATTTCACCCAGTGCCTGCGAGAAGATGGCCCGCTGGCCCAAAGAAAATTGCGGAGAAGCTGGTCGATATGCAACAAAACACCTTTCGGAACAGGCATGACAGATAAACAATGAATAGGGATGGACTGAAGAACTGATTTAATTAAAGTGAGCCGACCTGCCATGGAGAGAAAATTCTTCATCCACCCAGAGAGACGATCCTTAATTTTGTCAACCACATCGTGGAAAAAAGAGATCTTGGGCTGACCACTGAAGAGAGGCACTCCAAGATAGGAAGCTGGGAAGGAACCCTGTGAAAAACCAGATAGGCGAAGGAGATGAGCTTTCCTCTCATCTTTAATAAATTTGGAGAAAAAGATTTTACACTTCGACGCATGGAGGTGCTGTCCTGAGTTGCTGCAAAAGGCATTCATGACACCCAGGAAATTGGAGAAAGACGTCCTTCCTCCATTTGTAAAGGCCAAAATGTCATCTGCATAGAAAATATGATTAATCTCCAAAGCCTTCTGAGACGACCAATAGGGCATAATGCCACCACCTGGTTTCCCAGCTAGATTTAGCTTTCTAGAGAGAAACTCCATAGCAATGATAAATAAACTAGGCGATAGGGGGTCACCTTGCCTCAATCCCCTATTAGATTTAAAATGACCAAATAACTTACCTCTTATCCGAATAGAATACCAGCAATTGCTGATATTGCGATAAATAAGGTCGCACCACTGCTCACTGAAACCCAAAGCCTTCATACCCTTAAGTAAAAAATTCCATGAAAGTCTATCATAGGCCTTTGCCATGTCAAGCTTCACCATAACGTTTCCACCATGGACTTTCTTATGAATGTCAGACGCAAGGTCATGCGCCAGAGCAATGCACTGCTGGATGGACCTGCCAGGAATGAAGCCGGATTGCTCCAAACTGATAAAATGCTCTAAAAGAGGGCGAACCCGATCATTTAAGACCTTAGAAATAATTTTATGCAGGAAATTGCAGAGGCTAATAGGTCTCGTCTGGTCTAAGGAGGTAGCATTTTTAACCTTAGGGATGAGGATTAGAACTGTGGAAGAGATACCTTTGGCAAGGCTAAAACCCTTGAAAAAGTGCTGGACTGCCTCAATAATATCCGCACCTATAATAGTCCAACAAGACTGAAAAAAAGAACCGGTAAAGCCATCTGGTCCAGGGGCACTATTTTTCGGCAGACTGGAAACCGCTGCCCAGATCTCATCAGAAGACGGAATGCTGGTCAATCTGTCATTATCAGCTTGGGAGATAATAGGTTGAATATCATCAAAATAACTAGCGTGCGGAACAGCTGAGAATCTACCCAAGAGATCCGTAAAAAAATCAACAGCTAGGGAACCAATCACTTCCCTATTATCCGAGACCATACCAGACGGAAGAGTGACTTTAAAGTTGTTAAAAGATCTCCTGACCTTGACAGCAGCATGAAAAAATTTGCTATTCCTGTCCCCCTCCTGAAGCCACCCAACATGAGATTTCGCATCTAGAAAAAGTTGCCGATCATCGAGGGCTTTGTTGAGGCGACTCTGTAAAAAATTCAGGGCTTTCTCACCCTCCAGTGACCACTGCGATTGTAAATGAAGCTCAGTAGCTTCAAGTCTTTTACTCAGCTCATCCACTTTCTGATTAATATCCCCATAAACATTCCAGTTCCAGCTCCGGAGCACATTCCTTAATCTCTTCAACTTCAAAAAACAGTTCAGCATAGGATCATTATGACCTTTCTCAGCCCAAGAGTCCCTGACAACCGAATGGAACTCACTATGACTTACCCAGGCCGGATTAAAGGAGAAAAAGCTGTGAGATTGCTCCCTTTTACTAAAGGACACAAGCAAGGGGCAGTGATCCGATTGAACACGAGGCAGATGTAAAACACGCAGCTCAGGGAAGGAGAGCAAGGCCAATCCATTAACCAGCACCCTATCCAGCCTCATCCATATGCATCTACTACCAGCTTGGTTGTTACACCAAGTAAATTTATTACCCACAAAGCCGACATCAGAAAGGTCATTCCCCCTGATAAAATTCCTGAAATCTGTTGAAGATTTTGACCCAAATAAACGGCCACCCTTTTTTTCTTCCGCATGAGTAACAGCATTAAAATCTCCCATCAGAAACCAGGGTAGACAGATAGATGCACTTTCTGTTGTAAGATCTGACCACAGCTGAACCCTGTTGGCTGTTTTATAAGAAGCATAAACCACCGAGCAATAAATTGAAATATTGGGAGGGTCCTGAGTTACGATGCAGGAAATATGTTGAGAGCTGATTTGCTGGATGACAACTGAGATAGAATCTTTCCAAAAAAGCCAAATGTGCATGTTAGAGGGAAAGCCTTGCAGAAAATTGGGGAAACCAAGCTTCCGAGCGATAGTAAAAATTTTATACCCCTGCACTTTAGGTTCCAAAATTGCACAAAAAGAGATGTCGTGTTTAGACAGAATGGATTTTAAATATAGAATGGTACCTCGATTGGAGATACCCCTGGCATTCCAACAAAGACCACTGATCATTGAGAATCATTTGAAGGGCAGTGCTTGCTGCCAGGAATAATGCAGTCCTGAAGGGCCTCAGACAACTTCCTCTCACCCCGGGAAGAGGTTCCAGCTCTTTTCTGGATTTTATTATAATGAGCCAAAGCACCTGTTTCCACTAGAACACCCAGCTCTTCACTGAAGACCACCTCATGCTGATTTTGCTTCCTGCGGCGCAGTTCGGCACCAGAAAAGTCATTGGGAACATGAGCACCAGGATCATTCTCGCTATTCACTGAAGAAGGATCCACTAGGATAGGGATTTGATTAGAAACTTCTCTGCCATCAGGAGCATCCCTTACGACACTAGGGCCAGCATCACCGATAGGACCCGAGTTGGAAGCATTACCAGCAGTACCAGAAACACCATCATTTCGATCACCTCCAATGGGAGGAGCGTCACCAGAAGCTAAAATAGCCACCTCCTTCCCTTTATTACGGCTCACAGGAGGTTTATCTTTTGAAAAAGTATTCACCCCATTCTTGGAAGAATTATGGAAGCTGGGAGCATTTTGATTTAAATTAACACCCTGCGGTTTAGGGATACTGGAATGCTTGATCCGTCTACAGCCTGCCAAGGAGTGACCGTGGACTTTACAATTACTGCAATAGGCCAAGCTAGTTTCAACAACAATAGATTGCCAGAAACCTTGGTTTTCAGGCATCGAAATCCATACCGCATCAGGAATAGGTTTCGTGACATCAAGTTCGACGCACGCGCGAGCATATTTCAGAGACACACAGGCGTTGGTGCGTTCATCAACTGCAACGAAATATCCAAAGGTGGAAACAATGGCTTCGACAAATGCAGTGTCATATAGTGGCAAGGGGAGATCCGGTAATCGAATCCATACCGTAGTGACTGTCGACTCTTTCTTGGGGTTGTAATCAAGGGACCAGCGGAATAAACGGAAATAAGCATGGCCAACCTTATTAAGCGGAGAAGCTAGGGCAGTCCTGACATCGGACTCTGAGTCAAGGATAATAAGAACATGACGAGCGTCCCAAATCTCGCTCAAGGTCGCCCTGCCCTTCAAATCCCAATGTGTCTGGAAGGCCTTCTGGATATCCCCAATGCTAGGGCGGCCAACTGTGAATTTGGCTATCAGTGAGAATTGAAAGCGTTTAGCTCCAGCCCCAACCTCGGAGCCGGTGAACCCAATAGCCGGTCGGCCGTCCTTCGACCCAACCTGTCTAGTGGGGAGGGAAATAGGGGCAAACCGTGGCCTAAGCTTTGGTCGGGCAGTGGCAGCAATCGCCGCGAAAGAGGGTCCCAACGCAGGAGAAGGGATGCCGGGGACAGAAGGCGAACCACCGGAAGGTGATAAGTCAGGCGGCTTCGACAAGGACGGGGTGGGGAGACCCGTGGCTGGGGAGCCCATGGCGGGCGGAGGAAGGCGCGCGGCAATCGCCGGAGAAAACCCTAAAATTCGCCAAAATCGCCTAGTCAACGGAAGACAAAGAGCCTACAAGCACTGCCTTTCGGCTAACCTCCTCTTCACAGCCAGGTTTGGTGATATTCCGAGGGCAGTTCAGTACGCCATCGCCAGCGACTTGAAGGCTCAACCTTGCTTTATTACGGAGCAGCGCGTTGTTCTATGATTTGAGGACCTTGTGTTTTCAGTTTAGGCCTCTTTTCTTTCTGGTTTAGGCTTGGTTAAGGATTGTTTTTGCTGAGCTCTTTTTGTTGTTGCTCGAGCGCTTTGTATTGTTGGTAGGGGTGCTCAGTTTAGTCGATCTTGCGATTGTCAGTGTTAGAGCCTCGGCCCAGGCTGTTTGGGCCTATTAATGCATCAAAGTTTTTTTTTTTTTTTTTTATAAAAAAAAAAAAAAAGCATTCCTGCACTCATCAGTGAACTCAAAGCACACATCCTTTTGAAGGAGGTTAGACAATGGAATACATATTTTAGAAAAATCTTTTATAAAACGCCTGTAGAACCCTGCATGCCCAAGAAACGACTTAACGTCGCGCACATTGGTGGAATAAGGCAGATTTGAGATAAGATATATTTTTGCTTTATCAACCTTAATTCCTTCCTGTGAGATAATATGTCCTAATACTACTCCATGTGATACCATAAAGTGACATTTTTCATAATTGAGAACTAGGCTCTTGGTAATGCAGCGCGCTAAGACCCTATCAAGATTATCCAAACATGCATCAAAAGTCTCACCATGCACAGTAAAGTCATGCATGAATACCTCTATACATAAACCAATCATATCAGAGAAAATGCTCATGACTAAGCTTTTGGAACGTACCTGGCGCATTACACAGCCCAAACGACATGCGCCGGAACGCAAAGGTACCGAATGGGCAGGTAAAGGTTGTCTTCTCCTGATCCTCCGCAGCTATAGGTATCTGATTGTACCCTGAGTAACCGTCCAGGAAGCAAAAGTGCGGTTTCCCTGCCAAACGGTCGAGCATCTGGTCCATGAAAGGTAGCGGGAAGTGATCCTTGCGCGTGACTGCGTTTAGCTTCCTGTAGTCAATGCACATGCGCCATCCAGTCTGTATGCGCTTGGGAACTAGCTCGCCCTGCGCATTTTCCTCTACTATGATGCCTCCTTTCTTGGGCACAACGTGCACTGGACTAACCCACTTACTGTCTGAGATCGGGTATATTACTCCTGCGTCAAGCAGCTTCAGGATCTCCTTCTGCACTACCTCCATCATAATTGGATTCAGTCTACGCTGAAGTTCACTGGATGGTTTGGCATCATTTTCCAGTAGAATTCTGTGCATACACACATCAGGGCTTACTCCGCGCAGGTCAGCTAATGTCCATCCTATAGTGCGCTGGTTCTTGCGCAACACCTCCTGTAATCGCGCCTCCTGCTCCTCCTCTAATCCTTTCTTTATAATGACAGGCAAGGTGTCCTTATTGCCCAGGAAGATGTATTTTAAGTGCTCGGGCAATTGCTTCAGCTCAACTTTGGGTGCCTGTTCAATAGAGGGTAGGATTTTATTAGTAGCGCAAACAATAACCAGATCATATACCTGCCTGGACACTGGTTCTGTGCTGCTCAGCTCATCATCATGCGCCTCCATCTCTGTCTGTGTCAGTGGCGCAGGCTCCCCTGTTGCGCACGCACACTGCGCTTGCGCAACCAAGTCGTCCATACTATCCAACGCGTGCACTGTGGCATCCTCATGAGGATGCTGCATCCCCTTAAAAATGTTAAAGTTAATCTCCTTGCCATCTACCTCCATTGAGAGCGTACCTTTCCACACGTCTATCTTTGTGCGCACTGTCATCAGAAATGGTCTGCCCAGTAGGATTTGCGCGCTTCCCTTGCTCGGCTCACCCTCCATTTCCAAGACGTAGAAATCTGTTGGGAACACCAGCTCTCCCACTTGGACGAGAACGTCCTCTATCATGCCCGTTGGTTGTTTGCACGACCGATCTGCTAATTGGATGGTGAGACCTGCAGGCTTTAGTGGATCAAGGTATAATGACACATACAAGGAGTAAGGAAGCACATTTATAGATGCACCAAGATCAATCATGCAGTTGCTTACTGTGGTCTTACCTAAGGTGCACGGTATGGTGAACGTACCTGGATCCCGGCATTTAGGTGGTACCTTGTGTTGCACAATTGCTGATGCATGCGCGTTAAGCATTACTTGTGCGCACTCGCCTTTCCTCCTCTTGTTTGTGCACAGCTCCTTCAAGAACTTGGCGTATCTGGGGATCTGCCGAACTGCCTCAATCAGGGGAATGTTTATTTCCACCTTACTGAATAATTCATACAGCTCCTTGTCTAGCGCCTTCTTCCTTGCTAAAGGTGCCTGCACAGGAAAAGGTGCAGGTGCGTTAGTACGATTGATACTCTTTTCTCCTGATTGTATCATACCTGGCGCCACCCCCTGTTGGTTTGTAGCTTGCGCAACTGGTTGCGCATCCGGCTGTGCTGGCTCTGGAGGTTGCGCAACTGGCTACGCGGGCACCTTCGTGGTCGGATCTGTCCCAACTGTGCGCCCAGTCCTTAGTGTTACGACGTTAACTCCTTGATCGCACGTCATTGTACGCGTCAAATTAATCCTTCCTCTTCCACTAGTACAGCGGTTAAGTCAGGGTCGATCTCCACAGGGAGCAAGCAGTTCAGTTTTAACCAGTGACCTACACTTACGAAAATTGGGGGGGGGGGTGAGTGATTGGGTTGCGCAATGCGCAAGTAAATAGTAGCTAACGCAGAACTTGCACCAGACGTGCGCAGGCAGTAGAGATTAAATACTATGACTATGAGAAGTATTGGGCAGACAATCCTCTATGAGCGCATTCCTTATCATTGACTCTAAACGTCTATAGTTTGATTTCACTTAAGTTAGTGTCCGATCAAGGCTTCCTAACATGTGCGCATGTTCCGATCAAAGTTCATGTGCTATTAATTCTTGAACTAGACTAAACAACTACGAATCCGATCAAGGTAGCAATTGCTTATCCCAGCGCGTTACTCCTAGTTGGCACCGTCAGGCTATTCAACTAGTTAAACGTACAACAACAAGCAACAAGAGTAAGATTGCGGTTCAAGGCTTCCCCTACTCATGAAACTCGCTGCCAACAATGTGCACATAATTAATATAAGCAAACAAGCTATGCATTAAGCGCAAGTCTCAAAGGAAATACTCATAGATTCATGCCCAACCAATACCAAGCGTTTAGCTAGACATGCTAGTGGTAAACATCATAGAAACAGTAAATAATAACTAAAGTATCCAAGAAGACAATAGCAAACAGTGCGTGCAGGTTGCAGTCTTGGCTGGCGGAGTCGGCTAGCGCAGGTCCTCTCAACAAGCCCGTGTGTTTTTGAATCTGGCTCTCTCTCGCTGATATCTTGTGTCTCTGAAGCTCTGGTCTCTCTTGTGATGCTTTCAAACCCTAGACTTCCTCTTCTTTATATACTGCTCAAGAGGCCCAACCTTGGCAACTTCCAAATTTGGTGGTGTCAAGATTTGGAAATACCACTATCTGCGCATGGCGCACGGCATCTTGGTTAGCGCACCGTGGTCGACTCTGCCAATTCTTCTGTTTGCGCCGCTAGCTCCGCAGGCTTGTGTGATGTGCGTCCTAAACGCTGCCTGTTAGCGCGTATCCGGCTTAGGTCCTCGTTTTGCCCTGAAATACAAAAACACTGGAAACCAGTAATCTTGTACATAAAATAATGCAAACAAGCATAGGGTTAGGATCTAAATAATGTGTATAAATAGGCTCTATCACTCCTCCTTTAGGGTTTTGAATCAATTGCGAAGGTAAGTTGCCATCGCTCTTTTTCAGCTCATAAACCGTGGTAGCAATCTGCGACAACTGCTTCTCAATTGACTCGAACCTCTTGTCATACTTTTCATCATTCTTGCGCACAGTGTCTGCTAACTGACCCACTATGTCTTCTAGGGAGCGCCGTGGTTGCTGGTTATTCTGTGCTGGTGCATCATTGCGGCGGTGCGATGGGTTGTATGCTTGATGTGCCTGCTGTGGTGTGCGATATTCCGCGGGCTGCCTTTGGAAATTGCTGTCTTCCTTCCATCTGAATCCATTTGCGGCTAGTCCAAAGCGCGGCTGATTCTGCCTCTACGGTCCTCTATTGTCCCATCCTCCTAGAGCATTTACATCTCCTGATTCCTCAAAAAGTGTGGGACATGCGTCGGTTTTGTGCTCAGTGGACGTACATAACTTGCATGCCTTCGGCGCAACTGGTTGTGTGCCTTGCGCACTCATCAGCTTCTGTAGCATGGCTTTCATCTCCTTTATTTCAGCAGTGGAATCCACCTGGTGCACAGCGTCAATTGATGCCTCACCTGTCCAGCAGAATCCTCTATCATCTACCATACATCCTCCGGCTACATGTTACATATGTCACCGCCTGCGCATGCATTCAATAATTTAAGTTCCATCGGTTGTAGCCCGTTCAGGAAATTCTCTATCAGCACATTTTGGGGCAAGCCATGATTATAGCAGTTGGCTTCCAGCTCCCTGAAACGCTCATAGTACTCTGATAGTGACTCTCCTACGCCCTGCCTAGGTGCGGCCAATTCTCTCCTGAGTAGCGCGATCTTAGCTGCGGGGTAGTTATCCAAGAACTTCTTCTGGAGCTGCTCCCATGTGCGAATAGATCCTGCTGGTAAGCTCATCAGCCAATGCCTGGCTGTATTACACAATGAAAAAGGGAACGCCTTCAGCTTCAGCGCTTCTTCACTCTCCCCATCTGTCTTCATGTTCTCGTAGATAACTAAGAATTCACGCACATGCTTGACCGGGTTCTCGTTGTTCATCCGATGAAACTTAGGCATATGATGAATGAATGAGCTCCGTAATTCAAAATGCCCATCGGGTGGAAGTACTATGCAACAAGGTTGGTTGACTGTGATTGGAGCCGACATTTCGCGCACTGTTCTGCGTCGCACGATCTGTTGCGCGGGTTACACACTACTTCAGCGGCCATCCAAGCTTCAACTTCGCGCTGTACTTCCTCCCTGAACCGAGCTGCGCGGTTATCTGCACTTGCATTGTTAGGTCCCTCTGGGGTTCTGTCCCCTAAGTTATCGCCGATGACACTATTATTCTCCATGCCCTGTTCTAAACTTAAAGAAAACGAAATTAAAAGACAACTAGGTTGTTGCCCCTGTCGGTGCGCAACTATAATCTGCGCAGCGCAACTGTTTCAAGGTTGCACAGGCTGATGTTGATTGCGTACTGGCAGAAACACCAACGGAAAATAAAAAAAGAAATAACTAACTACTGTAAAAGAAAACTTGAACTAGTTACAACTTATCTGTGTTGCTCCCCGGCAACGGCGCCAAAATTTGATCGCGCGTCGTTGTACGCGTCAAATTAATCCTTCCTTCTCCACTTAGTACAGCGGCTAAGTCAGGGTCGATCCCACAAGGAGCGTGCATACTCGTCTTAGCTAGCAGCCTACAACTTACGAAATTGGGGGTTGTGAGTGACTGGGTTGCGCAGGTGCGCGAATGAACAGTAGTGAAAGCAAAATTGCACAATACGTGCGCAGGCAGTAGATATTAAGTACTATGACTATGAAAAGTATCGGTAAAGACAATCCTCTATGAATGTATCCCTAATCATCGACTCTAAACATCTATAGTGCAATTCTACTTAAGTTAGTGTCCGGTCAAGGCTTCCTAACGTGCGCGCATGTTCCGATCAAAGTCCATGAGCTATTAATTCCTGAAACTAGTCTAAGCAACTACGAATCCTATCACAGTAGTAGCTGATTATCCTAGTGCGTTACTCCTAGTTGTCACCGTCTAGTTATCAACCAGTTTAACATACAATAACGAGCAGTTAGAATAAGATTGCGGTTCAAGGCTTCTCTTATTCGCACAACTAGTTATCACCCATGTGCATATTTAATATAAGTAGACGAACTAAGCATTAAACACAAGTCTCAAAGGAAATACTTCATAGAATCATGCCCAACCTATACAAGGTGTTTAGCTAGACATGCTAGAAGTAAACATCATAGAAATAATAAGTAAAACTAAAGCAGCCAAGGAAAAGTAGCAGGTCGGCGCAATCGCAGGTTGCTATTTTCGGCTGGCACAGGTGGTTCGCGCAGAATCTTGGCGGCAGAATTCCTGGAGCTCGTGTGTCTCTGCTGCTAGATGTCCCTCTCTCTATCTATCCTCTCCAAACCCTAGCTTCCCTCCTCTTTATATACTGGTCTTGAAGCCCAAGGAATGCTTAGATTTGGCCCGTGAGAATCTTAGCTACTTCCCAAATCTAGGAGATTTGGTAGAGATAATGATGATCAAAATTTAGAAACTCTGCTATCCAGCGCATGGCTCGCTGCGCACGTTGATTGCGCTACTCGCTTTGCGCAGTCGGTTTGCGCACTGCAGTCCGAATCAGCTATCTCCTTTTGCGCTGCTAGCTCCGCAGGTCGTGCATTGCGCTCTTTAAAAGCGCCCGTTAGCGCCCATCTGACTTATGCTCCTGTTTTATCCTGAAATACAAAAATACCGAAAACCAGTAATCTGGTACACAAAATAATGCAAACAAGCACAGTGCTAAGATCTAAATAGCGCATATAACTAAGCTCTATCATTGATCAAAGCTATTCGATAGTAAAAGAGTGTGTCATTGATTGACGGGGAACAGAGACTGACTGTGCAGAACTCAGGGTGTCCGACTCTTAGGCGGGAGAGCTAGAATAGTTTTTGACTAAAGATACAGCAACTCTGGTGAAGAGTGTGCTTAAGCATTTCGTGAGCTACACATTGTAATAGAATAGGCTAAGTCTAAGAGTCAGGTCTGTAGCTATTTATTACTGAGAGTGTGTAAGTTGCACGAAGAGAGTCTGTGTGATTAGACTATTAGCTAGTCTAGGTGATTAGTCTGAGCCGAAGATTTCGGTTAGGTGAGAAGTAGAGGTGTGAGTCCTTTGTACTTCAAACTGAGATAGTTTAATTTTGAGGATCCGTGTATCCTCCCCAGACGTAGGCAAGTTACCAAACTGGGTGAACAAATTACTGTGTCTTTCTTATTATGTCAGTAACGCTACACAATTTTAATTGGTATCAGAGCCTATCACGTAACATGCAGAGTGTGATCTGGGAGAGCGTTGCTTTATCTATGATCATCACGAAAGAAGAACAAAGCACCAGCAGACTGCCACTGCTTGAGGGAGTAAACTATGGCTTTTAGAAGGCGAATGAAGGCGTTTATTAAAGCCATTGATGAAAGGGCTTGGAGGGCAGTCATATCAGAATGGTCTCACCAAATGACCGTAGATAGCTCAGGGGTTACACACAAACAACCTGAGAACAAGTTGATTGTTGATGAGGTAGCCTCTGCATCAGGAAACTCCAAGGCTTTTAATGCCATAATTTCTGTTGTGGATGTTAACAATTTCAGATTGATCTCCAACTGTGACATGGGCAAACAAGCTTGGGAGATTCTTGAAACAGTACATGAGGGAACTTGTCGAGGAATGGCATCCTTGACAAAACTGCTAAAGAGACTACTGAAGCACTCCCTGAAGATTGGTCGCTAGAGCACAATCTGAAGATAGACAAAACAACAACAAAGATCAAGAGTCTGCTTAAGCACTCTCTGATGACTCAGAGCTAGAGCAGTATGCCCGATCAACCTGAAGACTCACGTGTGGCTGGCATCACGGAAGCCCAGGGAGCTTTGCAGAAATCATAATAACCTCAGCAATCATCAGCACATGGTCGAAGAAGATAAAGATCCTAAAGTCCAAATTAGGCAATGGAATCTTTAATAAACTTTGCCAGAATCCAGGAGAAGATTCTGATAATGATGGCGAGCTTGAAAAGGAAGGTTGGAAGCAGCTTCTGAATAGACACACACACGAGAGATACAGAGCAAGAGAGAAAACACATAGAGATCAACCTACGATAAGAGGGTATACACATTGGGTTAAAAACTAGTGGAATCAAAACTTGTGGAATTTGATTCAGCATTCATCCAAAAGTTTAACTGGAACGCTACTCGTTGAAGGATCAATTAGAGCTCGGAGAACAGCTGCAGACAGGGTTGCCGCAGGCTGAGTGAGCTGATCCAGGCTGCCCAATATTGACAGAGTGTGTTATTGATTAAGGGGGGGCAGAGACTGAGTTTGCAGAACTCAAAGTGTCCGACTGATTGACGGGAAGCTAGACGAGTCATTGACTAAATAGAATAGGCAGAGACTGAGTTTGTAGAACGCCGGTTGGTGAAGAATGTGCTTAAGCATTATGTGAGCTACACATTGTAATAGAATAGGCTAAGTCTGAGAGTCAGGTCTGTAGCTACTTATTACTAAGAATGTGTAGGTTGCACGAAGAGAGTCTGTTTGATCAGAATGCTAGCTAGTCTAGGTGATTAGAATGAGCATAAGATTTCAGCTAGGTGAGAAGTAGAGGTGTGAGTCCTTTTTACTTCAAACTGAGATATTAAAATCTTGAGGATCGGAGTATCCTCCCCAGACGTAGGCAAGTTTCCGAACTGGGTGAACAAATATAGTGTTTTTTTTATTCTGCCAGTAGAGTAATTCTGCAGAAAGATATAAAGAGTACTAGTAGAAGCTATAACTCTAGAGGCTATAACTCCGCATCAGCAACGCTGCACAATTTCAGTTAGTATCAGAGCCGATCACTCAACATACAGAGTGTGATCGGGGAGAGCGTTGCTATTATCAATGGCAAACCCTAGATAGAGTTCAAACAAGTTACAGAGAGAGTAGAACTGTTGACATGACAGTAATGGTAAAATCACAAGGGAGTATCTAGCTCAACACTGCACACAAATGATCGACTAATGCCTGGAGGTTGTAACAAGGAATGAGGGGTTGAAGGCCAAAATAACCAGACTGAATGATGAAAAGGAGGAATTCCTGAGGACTATCTCGAGTATGGAAGAGAGGGCTGAAAAACAATAAAAGAAATATGGTGAAGTAATAAAAGAAATACATATTTACAGAAAGACACCAGCTAAATAACAAAAACAGGTTCTGAAGAAAAAATCCAGCAAATAAAAACCAGAGGATGCTTCAGCAATCTGTCCAGCACATGATTACAACTCAACAGAATAGACATTGTTGCTACTTCTGCAAACAAGCTGATCACATTCAAAGATCCTACCCTGTGCTCAACAAGCACTGGAAGCGACAAGAACAATCCTCAAAGAACAAACTTAGAGCATACTATCTTTCTCATGTGTGTTACAACTCTACAAAATCTGAGAAGAAGGAAAATTGGTCTTTCGACAATGGATGTTCTGGACATATGACTGGGGATAGATCGTGCCTTACCAACATTCAACTTTACAAGGAACTAGACGTGACATATGAGAATGGACTGAAAGGGAGAATCCTTGGTAAACTAACGCTTGAGGTTTACCAAGATTGAAAAATGTGATGCTTGTAGACGGACTAACTACAAATGTCATCAGCATCAGCCAAGTGTGTGATGGTAAGCATTTTGTAAATTTTGCTTAGAAAATGTGTCAAGTGTTTGATGCAGAGGGAAGACATAATGAAGGGCACCAGGTCTACCAACAACTGCTACTTGCTAGAGAATGCTGCAGCAACCTCTGAATCAACCTGCCTATTGACAAAGATAGAAGAGATGAACCTGTGGCACAAGAGGCTGGGACATCTCAATCTAAGGACACTAAGAAGACTTGCATCTGAACAATTATTTTGTGGTATTCCAGAAATAAATGGAGAGATGAACACCGTGTGTGGGGAATGCCATGTCAGAAAACAAACTAGGGTCCCTCACCCAAGGGACACTGAGATGAGCTCCACTAGACCACTCCAACTGCTACGTATGGATTTGATGGGACCAATGGAGGTAGAGAGCTGGGGGAGAAAAAGGTATGCATTTGTATGTATAGATGATTACTCTCGTTATTCATGGATAGAGTTTCTGCGTGAAAAATCAGATACAGTAAAGATGGTGACAGCCCTACTATCTCGGCTAGAGCAAGAGAAAGGCTTGAGAGTGGCTGCTATAAGAAGTGATCATGGAAAAGAGTTTGAGACTGAAGCCATGAATGATTTTTGCACCAATCGAGGAATCATCCATCAGTATTGGATGGAACGTATTTATACGATCCATCGAGTTATTTATTCCCATTGTTTAATTGCATTTTGTGTGTGAAAGATTACTTCTCGGTAATGTTTTATATGGCAAGGGTATCAAAACCGCTTTGGAACTTTATTGTGTATTTGGACGAATATAGACCAAATTTGGGCAGATTGACCTGTTCCTCGTCGAAGGCTTGACGAGCGCATGATTCTTATCCAATTAGGCTGTGCCATTTCTTGTTGGAAACCAAATTCAAAGGGCTACAACTTCCTAGTTTACATCTAGACTTTATTCGAAGGTTTAACGGGTCAAGCATACTGTAGAGGTGATCTGCCCAAGAGCACTTGATTCTCCTAGCTCCAAAGTCCACTGAGTATTTGACTTGTGCAAGCTTGCACGAATCACTTTATGATGCCTTGCACGAATCACTTTTTATTCGTGCAAGGAAAGTCAGTCTGGCCCAATTTTAAAAGAATGAAAAAAAGGAGAAAGAAACCCTAGTTTTTGAACGAGTTAATTGGCTGGAACGACAGAGGAGATACCTGAATTGAAGTGGGAGAAAGATGAACATTATCGAAATTGCGGTAGTAAAAATACTAGTCCAATCACAGTGTTCAAACAATAATTATAATCCGAGTGACCTCGAGTCGAACCCAAGAGAAAAGCCTAGATTAGTCTAAAGCTAGCTAGTAATGCCTAATGCAAGTCTACCAAATAAAAGGAGGGAATTTTTCCTCTATGCGAGATATCTCTTGTGAATACTAAAGACAAGATGAAATATGGTCTAAGAGAAAATAATAGAGAAAGCGTAGTCGGAATCCTACTTCACCCCTAAGTCATGCGATTAGCAACACAAAACTTGTCAAAATCATGGGTAAATTCTAGTGATGGTTCTAGGCTAAGGTATCACACATTCTAAATTCAACTCTCGCTCCTTCTCTAGATTGGGAATAATACCTAAATAGTACGGTTCTCAAACTCTCGCTCTATTGAACCGCGTAGAACTAAAGTCTCCTAATCTCAACCTCTCGGTCTATTGATAGTTAGCCTGTCCAGCAGAGTCCTCGATCATCTGCCATACATCCTCCGGGTACATGTTGCATATATCACCACCTTCGCATGCACTCAACAGTCTCAATTCCATCGGTTGTAGCCCGCTCAGGAAATTCTCTATCAGCACATGTTGAGGCAGGCCATGATTATAGCAGTTGGCTTCTAGCTCCCTGAAACGCTCATAGTATTATGATAGTGACTCTCCTGCGCCCTGTCTAGGTGCGGCCAATTCCCTCCTGAGTAGCGCAATCTTTGCTGCGGGGTATAACTTATCCAAGAACTTCTTCTGGAGCTGCTCCCATGTGCGAATAGATCCTGCTGGTAAGCTCATCAGCCAATGCTGGCTGTATCACACAATGAAAAAGGGAACGCCTTCAGCTTCAGCGCTTCATCACTCTCCCCGTCGGTCTTCATGTTCTCGTAGATAACAAGGAATTCGCGCACATGCTTGACTGGGTTCTCGTTGTTCATCCCATGGAACTTAGGCATATGATGAATGAATGAGCTCCGTAGTTCCAAATGCCCATCGGGTGGAAGCACTATGCACCACGGTTGGTTGACTGTGATTGGAGCCGACATCTCGCGCACTGTTTTGCGTCGCACGATCTGTTGCGCATTACATACTTCAGCGGCCATCCTAGCTTCAACTTCGCGCTGCACTTCCTCTCTAAACTGAGCTGCGCGGTTATCTGCCCTTGCATTGTTAGGTCCCCCTGGGTTCTGTCCCCCTAAGTTATCGCCGATGTCACTGTTATTCTCCATGCCCTGTTCTAAACTTCAAGGAAACGGAATTAAAAGAAACTAGGTTGCTGCCCCTGTCGGTGCGCAACTATGATTTGCGCAGCGCAACTGTTTCAAGGTTGCGCAGGCTGATGTTGATTGCGTACTGGCAGAAACACCAACGAAAAATAAAAAGAAATAACTAACTACTGGCCCACCAAGGGCTAGCCTAGTGGTCGTGGTGGTGTATTATAAACTCCATGTCACAGGTTCAATTCCTGGTGGGTGTTAGGGTTGGGGCTCTAACGGGGTGGGTTTTTTTTTTTTTAAAAAAAATATAACTTACTACTGTAAAAGAAAATTTGAGCTAGTTAAACTTATCTGTGTTGCTCCTCGGCAACGGCGCCAAAATTTGATCGCGCGTCGTTGTACGCGTCAAATTAATCCTTCCTTCTCCACTTAGTATAGCGGCTAAGTCAGGGTCGATCCCACAAGGAGCATGCAGACTCGTCTAGCTAGCAACCTACAGCTTACGAAATTGGGGTTGTGAGTGATTGGGTTGCGAATGAACAGTAGTGAAAGCAGAATTGCACGATACGTGCGCAGGCAGTAGATTTTAAGTACTATGACTATGAAGAGTATCGGTACAGACAATCCTCTATGAATGTATCCCTTATCATCGACTCTAAACATCTATAGTGCAGTTCTACTTAAGTTAGTGTCCGGTCAAGGCTTCCTAACGTGCGCGCATGTTCAGATCAAAGTTCATGAGCTATTAATTCCTGAAACTAGTCTAAGCAGCCACGAATCCTATCACAGTAGCAGCTGATTATCCTAGTGTGTTACTCCTAGTTGTCACCGTCAAGCTATCAACTAGTTTAACATACAATAACGAGCAGTTAGAATAAGATTGCGATTCAAGGCTTCCCTTATTTGCACCACTAATTATCACCCATATGCATAGAATTAATATAAGTAGATGTACTAAGCATTAAGCATAAGTCTCAAAGGAAATACTTCATAGAATCATGCCCAACCGATACAAAGTATTCAGCTAGACATGCTAGAAGCAAACATCATAGCAATAATAAATAAAACTAAGGCAGCAAGAGAAAACTTAGCAGGTTGGCGCAATTGCGCGTTGCTGTTCTCGGCTGGCGCAGGTGGTTCGCGCAGATTCTGGCTGAAGTAGCTCGTGTGTTTTGCTGCTGTGTGTCCTTCTCTCTATCTGCTCTCTCTCCCCTTCAAACCCTAGCTTCCCTCCTCTTATATAGTGGTCTTTGAAGCCCATGGAATGCTTAGATTTGGCCCGAGAGACTTTTAGCAACTTCCCAAATCTAGGAGATCAATATTTAGAAACTCTGCCATTCTGCGCAAACGGATTGCGCTACTTGCTTCGCGCAGTCGGTTTGCGCACTGTAGTCCGAATCAGCTATCTCCTTTTGCGCTGCTAGCTCCGCAGGTCGTCCATTGCACTCTAAAAACGTCCGTTAGCGCACATCTAACTTATGCTCCTGTTTTATCCTGAAATACAAAAATATCGAAAACCAGTAATCTTGTACACAAAATAATGCAAACAAGCACAGTGGTAAGATCTAAATAGCGCATATGACTAGGCTCTATCACCCACAAGCAACCGGGAAACAAGTGGACTGTCGATGAGGTAGCCTCGGCATCAGGAAATTTTAAGGCTTAGAATGCTATATTTGCTGCTGTGGATGCTAACAATTTCAGGTTCATCTCCAACTGTGACATGGCCAAACAAGCACAGGAGATTCTTGTAACAATTTCAGGATCACTGAGGTAGTTCGAGGTGAAAGTTACAGAGACTGCTTCACCACTCTCTGATCAAGACCTTGATCTGAAAGCTGAGATAAAAGAGAAAGAGGTTGTCCCAGATGATGTCAACCAACAATTGTCTCTGCTGGTCAAATATCTTGGAAAGTTCATGAGCAGGATGGACCAAAAACCTTCATACTCAGGTCAGTCATCCGGGAGGAGAAACCGAAGAGAAGAAAATTCCCAGAGAAGGATCAAGGATGCTGACAAAGACAATGATGAAGGAAAAGACAAACAGAAAGGAATCTAGTGCTGGGAGTGCGAGGGATATGGTCACAAGCAAATAGAATGCCCTACGTATCAGAAGAAAAACAACAAGTCTCTCACGACAAATTGGTGTGATGAAGACAGTGAAGAGGACCGATCAGAAAAGAAATTTAGCCCTCACTACTGTATTTCGTAATGTTGATTCAGATCAAATAAAGACAGAATCTGACAGCAGTGATGATAAAGAATACTCAGTAGAAACTATAGTTGATCAGTTCAAACTTATATAAGAAAAGTGTCTGGAAGTTATTGAAGCCAACAGAGAACTCTTGTCAAAGGTTTCGAAACTGGAAGAAGAAAGAGATAACCTTCAAAGCATCATTACCTCTCTGTCCGAGAAACAATCAGATGATGCTGAGACAGTTGGCAAGGTATGTGAGCAGAAAATCTCACCTGAATCAAACAGAGGAGAGTCATCCATTCTGGATGAGATCTAGCTTACCAAAGGTATGGAGGTGGGACTGAAGGTCTCAGATACACTAGTGATGAAGGAACAGGTATAACTACCTTTGTCAAAGCCACAATGATTGATCAAAGTGCAAGTATTTCGAAGGGTTCAGTCACAGTTGATCCAAAGAGAATACCAGAAAAGAAACACAAGAGAATGATGAAGCATTCTCTAGATTAGCCATATGCTAGGAAACACATCAAAACAGAAGAGATGCTACGCTTGTGATCAAAGTGGACATCTTTAGAGAAAGTGTCCAATTCTAACAGTGTACAGGGAGACACGAAGAAGATCAAATGACCTACGAGTCAGAACAAGGAATCCTCTGAGCACGTATGAATGCTACGATACACAGATGCAGGTAAATCAAGATTATTGTGTTACTGTGCAGGAAACTTGCATGAGTGCTGAAAAAGCAGTCACTCAGAGAAGGAGACATAGAAAGAAATGGAGCAAATGTCACACTTCAACAGCTGCAAAAATCAGAAGTACATCTGAGAGGAACAAGCGTCAAATGCGCTGGGTGGAGGCGAAAAGGAACAAGTGCCAAAAGCGCTAGGTTGAGAAACATCCATCTAATATCCCCACTGAAACAGGAACTGAGGAACGGAAGCTTACAGCGAAAGTTATTTTGTTTCCAGAAAAGACAGCTGATTAGAGTGCTGAAGCACTCTCTGGTGACTCGGTGCTGTAACGTTTTGAGCGATGTCTCCAGAAAAGAATGGCCACTCAGGAGAGGACACTGTCCGACTATTTAAAAACAAAAAAGGGGAAAAGGCCGAGAAAGGAAGAACCCAGAAGTATCTGTTTTTGACCTAGATTTCCAAATCTATGACGATTTCAGCGATCAACCATTCCTGCCTCCAGATAATAGTTCAAAATGGTGAAAACAAGGGGAGCTAAGGTTTACAAGCAAAGGGGTGAACCCAAAAAGCGAAAGAGCAGTGAGGTTCCAGTGAGTGAGCCCCCAACAGCCAAAAGAAGTTCCTCGCTGCAGATCATCGAACCAACATATGTTCCAAGGTTGAATTGGATCTGGACCACCGACCAAGCAGAAGCTGGCCCGTCCATCACAGCAGACAATGTGCCCACACACGAGAGTAGGGCTCTGAGGTCCGCAAGTAACAGCCACAGCCAGAGTGGCGAAGGGACTGATTCAGCATCTTCTGGGTCCAACACTAACTCAAATGGCTCTTCTCATGAGACATGAACGAAGAAAGCCTAGGACAGACAGGTGGCTGCCCTTCCTACCCCTCCATATGAACCAGAACAAGTTACCGCCAGTAGTGGAGATGCAGTGGCAAAGGAGGTGGAGCAACATCTCCCCAAGGAACCCGTGAGCAAAGGGAAAGAGCCAGTTGTGGTGAGCTCATCAAGTGATGAAGAGACTGCTAAAGTAGAATCTACAGATTCTGATGATTTCAAAATAGCTCCCAAACCCCGATCAGTGCCTTCCACCCAAAAAGTTGCACCCTCTCCAACAATGCTAGCTGTGACGGGACGTGATCAACAAGGAGTGTGATTCGTATCTAAGAAGGCTGTCGGGTCCTGGGAGGTGATCAACCGCAGGAACATTGTGTCTGAAAGGTTGCTGGAGGTTGGCCGGTTTCGAGTACCAGAGGTGATATCTCTTCTAAGAGAGGTAAATCTGCTACACTCTCAGACTTCTGTTAAACTCTACAACTTGCATTTGGTTAAGGAGTTTTTAACCAATATTCATGGAGATTTTGGAGTAGTAGACAGTCTTTTGTATGGGGCTGGTTTTGTTAGGAGGTTGAGGGTTGTGATTACCCATGCTATGATAAATAAATTCTTAGGCATTTATGAGAATGCAAGCCCACCGGCAGAGGTTAGTGCTGATAGGGTTTGTGCAAAAGCTGGGGCTCGTACAATTTAGGAGCTACTGATTTAACAACTAAGTATGCAATCCTTTATGCTTTTGCGGTAAGAAACTGGACGCCCAACTCTCACAAGGGAAAAGTGAGTCGTGCAATGGGCCTATTATTATTCAGTGTTGGAGAATGACGAAGGGTAAATCTGGGGCAGATTATCTTCGATCAAAGTACTGCACAAGCTGACAAGCCGAAATCCAAACTGTGCATTGGATTTTCTTTGCTTATTTATGAGTTAATGATCAGCTAGCATACGGAGTTGGGAGCAGCACATGAGGGCCTGTCAAGTGCTTCTCAATTGTTCACACTCAACCACAAGGTCTTTAAGGGCTGACACATTGTGGATATTTAAGAAGGTGAGTTTGACATGGAGCCAACTCGAGAAATACTAGATACTGCTGAAGCAATCTCTGATGCTCCAGCCCCTGCAGTGGATACAACTCGAAGGGCCAAAATGATTAGTCTGCTGAAATCCGAGCATTGTCATCTGGCTGAAGTGATTAAGAAGAGCTCAATACAAATATCCCAGATTGGCAGTCTCCTACACGATTGGAGTATCCCACTGCCAGCAGCTCCGCCCATGCTGAGCCATGAACCAAATTGAAGCCCTCGACATTTGTGCCAAAAAAGCAGGAGAAGGTTGTAATAAGACCTAGCCGATTACTCTAACTTAAACTGCTCTTAGAACTATTAGATCACTTTTGATGTTTAGTTTTCATTGAGGTACTCTAAACTCAAGTGTAATAGTTAATAAAATTATTTAGCATAACTCTAGTCTTTACCAGAGTATCTGGATCAGTAGTCTAGTTGTAGTTGTATTTTTAGTTTTGTCAAAATGCCAAGGGGGAGATTGTTGATGATATGGCATCCTTGACAAAACTGCTCAAGAAACTGCTGGAGTACTCCCTAAAGACTGGTGTCTGGAGCACAATCTGAAGACCGACAAAACAATAACAACAAAGTGTCAGAGTCTACTTCAGCAATTCCTGAAGATTTAAAGCGGAGACACTATCTGAAGAATGGGCGAGAGATAGCTATGAATAGACATAGTCTGCTTCAGCACTTCGTGATGTTTCAGAGCTAGAGTAAAATCCTGGCGTTGCACGGTGAGGCTCCAGCATGATCCGGCTAGCATTGGGGAAGCTCAGAGAGGTATGCAGACGTCATCAAGAGCTCAGCAAATTCCAGCACGTGGTCTAAGAAGATAAAGATCTAAGACTCCAAATTTGGCAACGGAATCTCCAACAAACTTGATTGAATCTAGGAGACTATTCTGATAATGATCCTTGGAGTTTTTGGCGTGCTGGTGCACTTGAAAAGGAAGGCGAGGACGCAACAAAGAACACACACGATCAAAGAGCAAACATTAAGAGCACAAAGCAAAAACACAGAGATCAACCATGGTAGCAGGGGTTATACATTGAGTTGAAGACTGGTGCTGTGTGCAGAAGGAATCAGAACTCGTGAAGTTGGATCAAGATTGGTCTAGAGTTAATCTGGAGTGCTAAAATTGGAGCTCATTGATCAGCCGCGGATAGGCATTGTCGCGGGCTGTGGAGCATTGATCGAGGCTACCCAGTAGTGACGGAGTGAGTCATTGATTGAGGGGGAGCTGAGGCCGAGTTTGAAGAACTTAGAGTGTCTGACTACTTGGCAGGAGAGCTTGGAGTGTTGTCGACTGAAGATACAACAATTCTGGTGAAGAGTGTGCTGACGCATTCCGTGAGCTACATATTGTAATATAATATGCTAAGTCTGAGAGTCAGAGCTATAGCTATTTATTACCAAGAGTGTGTAGGCTACACGAAGAGAATCTGTGAGTTCAGATTTCTAGCTAGTCTATGTGATTAGACTGAGCATTAAATTTCAGCTAGGTGAGAAGCAGAGGTGTGAGTCCTTGTACTTCGAGCTGAGATAGTGGAATCTTGAGGATCGGAGCATCCTTCTACAGACGTAGGCAAGTTGCTGAACTGAGTGAACGAACGCCGTGTCTTTCTTATTCTTAGAGTAGACTAATTCCGAAGAAAGATAGAGAGAGTGCTTAAGCAGAAGCTATAACTCCGCATCAGCAACGTTGAACAATCTCAGGCACAAATGTCGAGGGCTTCAATAAGGCTCATAGCTAGGCAGGGGCAGAGCTGCTCACATCTGGATATTCAAGATCTCTGAGGAGGAGGTTGATCTAAGTTCTCCGTGTAGAATTCTTCGTTGCCTCCGTTGTTAAGTAAGCACGCTCTGATTTGAGATGGCCGATTATCTTTTCACTCATGGGAGCATCTACGGCAAAAACTGGAGCACCAGCGAGTGCTTCAGCAGTCTCTGAATTTTCTCGGGCTTGCTCCATGTCAGACTCTCCTTCTTCTGTATCCACAATATGTCGGCCCTTAATGACCTTGTGGTCTAGTGTGAACAACTGAGGAGCACTTGACATACCTTCACATTCAGCTCCCAACTCTTCATGCTGACTGATCATTATTTCATAAATAAGCGAAGGAAATCCAATGCACATATTGGACTTCGGCTTGTCAGCATGTGCAGCAATCTGATAAAAAATGATCTGCCCAAGATTTACCATTCTTTTTTCTTCAATACTGAAAAATAGCAGTCCCATAGCTCGGCTCACCTTTCCTTTGTAGGAACTAGGCATCCAGTTTCTGACCTCAAGAGCATTTAGAATTGCATACTTTGTCGTCAAATCAGCAGCTCCTAAGTTGTAAGAGCCCCAACTTTTGCACAAACCTCCAATGAGTACGACAGCCAGCCTATCTAGGCTCATCTCAGCCGGTGAACTAGCATTCTCATCAATGCCAAGAAATTTGTTTATCACAAATGGAGTAATCACTACCCTCAATCTTCTAACAAAACTAGCCCCATATAACAAACTGTCAACTACTTCAAAATCTCTATGAATATTGGCCAGAATCTCCTTAACCACATGCATGTTATAATGTTTGACAAATGTTAAAGAGTTTAACAAATTTACCTCTCTGAGTAATGAAACCATGGAGGTCGTTGGACCTTCTGTTGTGAACAAAGAAACCATGGATGTTGGTTCTAAGTAGACTACGGAGGTAGTTGTTGATAAAAGGACTGAGGATACCCCTGGCACAGATGCAGGTGTAGCAGACAAGGTTGGTGAGGTCCACGCTCAAGGGGACTCAGCTGCTTATAATGAATCAGAATCAGAGGAAGTTGATGAAGAATCTGAGGAGGAGAGTGTGAAGAGTCCAATTGATGCTGTGGAAAGTGAAGAGGCCATTGCACAGGCCATTGCTGAGGATATTGGTAGTAAAATAGAAGAGGAATCTTCCTTTGGAGAGCAGACAGTTGAGTAGGTTCCCAATGCTGAGGAATCATCCAAAGGGAAGGAACAGTATGAATCAATTGGAGTAGTTGGTCGTGGTGGTGTATTATAAACTCTATGTCACAGGTTCGATTCCTGGTGGGTGTTAGGGCTGGGGCTCTAACGGGGTGGGTTTAAAAAAAAAAAAATTTAAAAAAAAAAAAATTGGAGTAGTTGGTGAGGAGACCAACTCAACATTTACCATTATTGGAAGCTGGTAATTCTTGAACCCCTCAGTCCATGAAGAACTTTATTTCTTCAGTTGTTGATACTATTTGAACTTTTATACCCTTGCCTAGTTTGTGGTAAAATGGGGGAGAATAGTTGGGGGAGTAGATCTAACTTGAACAATTAAACTTTGTATTTTGCCAAAAACGGAGATTGTTAGTCCCATGATTATGTATGACATGTTTTTGTGCAAAGAGTTGTTCAAGTAAGTTAGAGATATGCGTAAAATAGTTATATGATAAAATTGCAAAACTGAAGTCAAGAGATGCAGTGCAAGATGTTATAGCAAGTGTTGGAGTACGCGCTGGCTGTAAACCAAAGGTGTATATTCTCAAGAATCAGCAGATCCCTAGAATCAAGGGCAGATTCCGAGAATCAAGGGTGCGGGGCACATCTAAGAGATTATTGGAGTTTTGACTTGATAAAGACTCTGAATATCTTTAACTACATTTTGAAAACTCAATCTCTTGGTTTAGCAACAAGATGAAGATGCAATCAACAAATATTCAAACATATTCTTTTTGAATATTGGTTGGGATATTTTAGGAGATTGATTCGCGCTATAAAAGAAGGTGGAACCAAGTTGAAGAGCACGGACATTCATGCATCTCTCTTGAATTATAGAAATATACAAGGGAAGTTAAGGTTAAGTGATTGAGTGCACCTATTGGAGATCGAAGCAAAGTTATCACTCAAGCACGAGAACCAGGAGTATCTGCTGAAGCTATACGTTCCACAAATCCTGTTGCAAAATAGATCTGTCCATCTATCTGAGAGGACGTTGAGTGGATGAGCAGCTGTTCGTGAGAACAAATCTGTTGTGACAAGCTGAAATTTACAGCGCCTCTGAGTTACTGATTGTGTACAAGCAGTTGCTATAGCAACGTCTTGTACAGTCGAGGATCTTGTGCAGCAAGGTAAAAACAATGAGAATGATTTGTTCACCCGGTTCAGCCAACTGCCTACATCTGGGGAGGACTATACTCCAGTCCTTAATCTACTAGTCTTCAAGGTACTCCGTACAACGCAGATTCGACACACGACCAACTTATGCTACCCAACCTCAACTAGAAGATCTCACACAATCAGAACACCCTCTGATTTTTTTAACACACCTACACAATTGATATAACCTAGAATTGCTACAACTCTGCACTCCAGACATAGCCTATTCTAATTAAATAATCTCATCGTAGGTTGCAATAGCACATCCTTGTCCAACTAGCTTGTGCAGGTTCTGTCAACATCGCTCAATGCCTTCCGCTGAGCCATTCGAACTCTATCGTGAGTGATCCTCACATTGGGATACTCCCCCTCACTCAGTGACAGTCTGTCACTTGACAACTCTCCTGCCGCTTTATTTGATCAACCAACAAGCACGACCTGCTCTGAATTGACCTTCTCCGATGAAGCTCTGATCAAACTCTACAAGTCTTCGAGCAGCCTTTGCTTTAACCACTCTGCTCTACGCTCACGCTCTGCTCACGGTGGTGATCCAATTCTCTGCACAATTCTCTGAATTTGATCTTCTCTGAATAACGATCTACTCTCTTTCACTATCTGAGGTGCTTGGATTCTGTCTTGGATCGATGGATTGCTGCTCTGCCCAACCTCCTTTAAATAGGAACTCCGTGCTCCATGATAGAGCCTATTTATACGCATTATTTAGATCATAACCCTATGCTTGTTTGCATGATTTTGTGTACAAGATTACTGGTTTCCAGTGTTTTTGTATTTCAGGGCAAAACGAGGGCCTAAGCCGGATACGCGCTAACAGGCAGCGTTTAGGACGCACAGCACACAGCCTGCGGAGCTAGCGGCCCAAATAGAAGAAATGGCGAGACACAGCAAAGTTGCGCCGACCAATGCGCTAAGCAGTACGCCGTGCGCCAGGCGCAGAGTCCAGTATTTCCTAATCCTGACATGACCAGATTTGGAAGTTGCCAAGGATGGACCTCTCGAGTAGTATATAAAGGGGAGGAGGTCTAGGGTTTAAGGGAGACACACAGAAAGGCAACACCCCACATCAGAGGGCCACGAGAGAGCGAGAGAGCGGCAAACTGGAAAACACACGGACTTGTTGAGAGGACTTGCGCCACTAGCACTGTTTGCTACTTGTTTCTCAGATACATTAGACCTTATTTTACTATTCTATGATGTTTATCACTAGCATGTCTAGCTAAACGCTTAGTATCGGTTGGACATGAATCTATGAGTATTTCCTTTGAGACTTGCGCTTAATGCATAGCTTGCTTGCTTATATTAATTCTGTGCACATTACTGGCAGCTTGTTGCATGAGTAGGGGAAGCCTTGAACCGCAATCTTACTCTTGTCGCTTGTTGTTGTCTGTTAAACTAGTTGAATATCCTGACGGTGCCAACTAGGAGTAACGCGCTAGGATAGGCAATTACTACCTTGATCGGATCCGTAGTTGTTTAGGTCTAGTGCAAGAATTAATAGCACATGAACTTTGATCGGAACATGCGCACATGTTAGGAAGCCTTCGATCAAATTTTGGCGCCGTTGCCGGGGAGCAACACAGCTAAGTTCTAGTTAGTTTACATTTTTCCCTTTTAGTAACTAGTTATTTCAGTTTGTTTTGTTTTCGTTGTTGTTTCTGACAGCGCGCAATCACCATTTGCCTGCGCAACCTTGAAACAGTTGCGCTGCGCAGATTCTAGTTGCGCACTGACAGACGCAGCAGCATTAGTTATCTTTTAACTTCATTTTTCTTTAAGATTCAGAACAGGTCATGGAGGATAACAGTGTCGTAGGAGACAACTTGGGGGACAGAACCCCAGAGGAAGCAAGAGCACATAACTGCGCAGCCCTGTTCAGAGATGAAGTGTAGCGCGAGGTTGAAGCAAGGAGGGCCGCTGAAGTGTATCATGCGCCACCCGTGCAACAGGCCGCGCGACGCAGAACAGTGCGCGAGATGTCAGCCCCTATCACTGTTAACCAGCCATGGTGCATCGTGCTTCCACCAGGCGATCATTTTGAGCTAAGGAGCTCGCTCATTCATCACATGCCCAAGTTTCACGGGATGCACAATGAAAATCCAGTCAAGCATGTGCGAGAATTCCTAGTCATTTGCGAGAACATGAAGACCGAAGGAGAAAGCGATGAAGCGCTGAAAATGAAGGCATTCCCATTTTCACTGTGTGATACAGCCAGACATTGGTTGATGAACTTACCCGCAGGATCCATTCACACAGAGGGGTATATAAGGGCAGGACTTAGAATTTTTCCAGCACTTCTCTCATTCGACCGTTGCCAGCTGCTCCCGCCTCCCGTTTCCACCAGCCGTTCAGAGCTTCTAGTTAGAGAGATTTGCAGAGCACTCAGTCGAAATACCCTCAGGTAACCTCTCCCCCCAATCTGAGCGGATTTTATTAGGGTTTGTACGGTGGAGGAGTGCATTAGGGTTTTGAAATCGCACCAAGCTAGAGTGCACCGACTGGATTGCTGTTTAGTGGGTTGTGTAGGCGAGCAGTAGGCGCTCAGTTGGTGAGAGTTTCAGCGCATTCGGAGCAGTTTGGATTTTTCTGGGTTTTGAGAAGTGTTGACCAGTGTTGACCAGCGTTGACCAGAGAACCGAGCGCAGTATGAGGCCCGCCGAGGACCAAGAGACCCCTACCGACTTCGCCTACAAGTATGCGGCGTTTATGAGCCTGGAAATGTACGGGACCCCGTACATTAGCCGAGAATTCCTGCGCGAGGTCGGACTGGAGGACCTCGTTGTAGAGCGCCTGGCGCTAGCAGGCTGGGAGGCGCTGTTGGAACTCAACAGCGCATCAGACAGAGAGGACACATGCGAGTTCCTGGCGTCGCTGGAGACGGGCGACCAGGAGATCAGATATAGGCATCGGGGCGTGTGGTTCATCGCCTCAGCTGGAAGGATGAAGCGCGCACTCGGATGCGGTAAGGTGCGCGACGGGGAGACAGACACGCACTCCAACCAGGAGGCCTGGCGCGAGATGGCGACCTGGACAGCTTTTGCCGCGGGGCGCAGCAGAGGACGCGAGCTGCGTGACCCGTGGATGTTCTACTTGTGGCGCTTGGTCGCCTATGCAGTCATTGGCCGATTTAATGGCGCGCCGAAGGTCAACCTCCTGGACTTGGACATTTTGAAGGGGCTGTACTATGGAAGGAGGGTGCTATTTGTTTCAAACATGGTAGTCCATTGGGGCCGGGTTAGCACAAGGGGACCGCTGACGTGCGGTGGAATTATTACGCACCTGCTGCGGGCGCTACATGGAGAGCCTGAGGTGCCGGAGCACACTATGGTGCCGGCTGTCCCTCTTGACCGCGCCCACATGCTACAGATACGGGCGGTAGCTATGAAGGAAGATGGCACATTGGAATGGTGCTACCGCCTGCAGCCGGCCAGAGCACCGCGGCCCAGAGCAGAAAGCAGTGCGCAGGGCGCAGCAGCCGCACAGGAGATGGAAGAAGACGAAGCCCCAGAACAAGTTGTGCCTCTGGTCAGGCACGCAAGGACCCGTGCGCAGACTGGAGCGCAAAGGAGGGCTCGTACACCGAGGGGGAGCCAGTTACAATTTCGATCGAGGATTCTCCCCCTCGCGCACGCGGAAAGCGCCCAAGGACTGAGGCTGAGGAGGCGCCCGAGGAAGCATCAGCCGAGCAGCGCATGATGTTCAACGTCATGCGTGTGCTCGAATACTTAGCACCAGAGGGGGCGGATTTGAGTATGAGTCCACCATCCGGGTGGAGATTTGGAGACGCGATTCCCCCTCTCCTCAGCCTGCACCGACCACCTCCAGGTTCCCCCAGTGAGCCACATCAGCCAGCTAGCCCTCCTACTCAGCCCCCAGTATATCCTGCAGCACCCTCCCCAGTACCAGTACCACCATCAGCCCCTGCACCAGAAGCACCAGCACCAGCAGAACCCACCCCCGACCCAGACCACGTACCCGCACCTTCCCCTGCCCAGCCGTCCATTCCAAGGTCCCCTATAGCCGAACCCATCATTAGCACCAGTTCAGAATCGCTATGGGACCGCGTTTCAGAGGATGACGGCGAGGCGCAGCCTGTCGCCCTATCAGTTGTACCGCCTTCCTCCAGCTCCGAATATACGACGGATTCTTCAGAGGAGGAGGCACATAGTTTAGCGGCTGCGTCCAGCTCAGATGACCTATAGAGCTGCGAAGGGGAGCGCTTATTTCTTTCGGGTGGTGTCTATTTTTCTTTACGTGCTGACCTTTATTTGCTATTATGTTGCTATATTTGTGTTGAACTCGTGTGCTACATATTTTTGTGCCCCTATGCTATATTTGCGCTGCTTTGACTATTATGTTTTTTAGGAGTTTTATGTTCTTTATTTTTGCTTGCATGTGTGTGCGCATCCTCCGTGCGCTTGAGCTTGAGTCGTGGGGACACGTCTCTATTTAAGTGTGGGGGGGGGGGGAGCGTTACACTTACATTTCACGTTTTTTTTTAGCTTTTTAGTGTAGCTTAGTTTTATTGAAGGAAACAGTAGCAGTAGTGCGCTGTGTGCGGGTTACGCGCACTGATCAGCTTGTTTGCGCTATCCATATTGCGCCGTGCGCTATCAACTGTTTTTAGTATATTTTTTCGTTTTTTCTGCTCCTGTTAGTTGGGATATACAGGGGATGTGGAGTTGACAGAAACGCTCCAGAGAGGCGGTTAGTCGCTCGCGCTTCAGAGGAGAGGTATATGGTCGAGAGCGCGAGTGGAGGCCAGTGCTTCGCGACCTTCGGAACAAGTAAGTGCGCTCGGTCACGCAGATGCCGAAGGCGAAACACCCAAAGCGTGGCGAGGTGGGAAAACAGACCACCTTCCCTCTGGAAGTCGAGCTAAGGAAGGTGGGCGCGGGTGTAAACGCGTGCGCCGACCTGCGCAGATAGACCAAGGAGGGAGAGCGGGGCGGTGTTCCATAGCTGTTATCCGGAGGCCGAGACTGGAACCGTTCTGGGAAGATAGGAACCATAGACAAAGCTATACGAAAGAAAAATACCAGCAGATGATACGCGCCACAAAAGAATCAGCATGCGCACTGATAAGCACCAGCGTGCGCAAGTTCACAAAAGGAAAAAAATCATCATCAAAAAGGCTTGAGTTCCCAGGAAGTGCGCGGAAGAATCACGCATCGGAAGAAGCTTGCGCTGTTAACCATATACCCATCCTCGGAGCAAGAGCTGACAACCTGGAGCCTATGAAGAGCTATCTCCCAACCATCTGAAATGATTTTTTTCATCCCAGCTGAGAGGTAATGAATTTCGAAATTATTATACTTGAAACTGTTGAGAGCAGATGTGCGCAGGTGGTAGAGCAGCGCAAGGTGTTCAGCAGCGCAGACCGCGCCAGAGTGCAAGACTGTGCGCTAGACTCCAGAGAGGTAATGGTATCCGTGCTTGAGTGCTTGTTCGAGGACGAACAAGGGGCAAGTGTGGGGGGTTTGATAGAGCCTATTTATACGCATTATTTAGATCATAACCCTATGCTTGTTTGCATGATTTTGTGTACAAGATTACTGGTTTCTAGTGTTTTTGTATTTCAGGGCAAAATGAGGGCCTAAGCCGGATACGCGCTAACAGGCAGCGTTTAGGACGCACAGCACACAGCCTGCGGAGCTAGCGGCGCAAACAGAAGAAATGGCGAGACACAACAGAGTTGCGCAGACCAATGCGCTAAGCAGTACGCCGTGCGCCAGGCGCAGAGTCCAGTATTTCCTAATCCTGACATGACCAGATTTTGAAGTTGCCAAGGATGGACCTCTCGAGCAGTATATAAAGGGGAGGAGGTCTAGGGTTTAAGGGAGACACACAGAAAGGCAACACCTAATGAAATGAAAGCCATGCTGCAGAAGCTGATGAGTGCGCAAGGCACGCAACCAGTTGCGCCAAAGGTATGCGAGTTCTGTACGTCCACTGAGCATAAAACCGACTGATATAGCCTATTTATATGCGCTATTTGGATCTTAACACTGTGCTTGTTTGCATTATTTTGTGTACAAGATTACTGGTTTTCGGTATTTTTGTATTTCAGGATAAAACAGTAGCATAAGTCAGATGTGCGCTAACAGACGTTTTAGAGCGCAATGCACGACTGCGCAAAGCTAGCAGCACAAAAGGAGATAGCTGTTTCGGACTACAGTGCGCAAACCCACTGCGCAAAGCAAGTAGCGCAGTCCGCGTGCGCAGAATGACAGAGTTTCTAAATATTGATCTCCTAAATTTGGGAAGTTGCTAAAAGTCTCTCGGGCCAAATCTAAGCATTCCTTGGGCTTCAAGACCACTATATAAGAGGAGGGAAGCTAGAGTTCCACAGAGAGAGAGAGCAGATAGAGAGAAGGACACTCGGCAGAAAAACATACGAGCTTCTTCAACCAGACTCTGCGCGAACCACCTGCGCCAGCCGAGAACAGCACGCGCTATTGCGCCAACCTGCTACGTTTCTCTTGCTACTTTAGTATTTATTTATTATTGCTATGATGTTTGTTTCTAGCATGTCTAGCTAAACACATTGTATCGGCTGGGGATGATTCTATGAAGTATTTCCTTTGAGACTTGTTCTTAATGCTTGGTACATCTACTTATATTAATTCTATGCATATGGGTGATAACTATTTGTGCGAATAAGGGAAGCCTTGAACCGCAATCTTATTCTAATTGCTAGTTATTGTATGTTAAACTAGTTGATAGCTTGACGGTGACAACTAGGAGTAACACACTAGAATACTCAGCTGCTACTGTGATAGGATTCGTGGCTGTTTAGACTAGTTTCAGGAATTAATAGCTCATGAACTTTGATCGGAACATGCGCGCACGTTAGGAAGCCTTGATCGGACACTTACTTAAGTAGAACTGCACTGTAGATGTTTAGAGTCGATGATAAGGGATACATTCATAGAGGATTGTCTGTACCGATACTCTTCATAGTCATAGTACTTAAACTCTACTGCCTGCGTACGTATGGTGCAATTCTTCTTACACACTGTTCATTCGCGCACCTGCGCAACCCAACCACTCACAATCCCAATTTCGTAAGTTGTAGGTTGCTAGCTAGAACGAGTCTGCTTGCTCCTTGTGGGATCGACCCTGACTTAGCCGCTATACTAAGTGGAGAAGGAATGATTAATTTGACGCGTACAACGACGCGCGATCACCGACGCATTTTCCACACTTTTCGAGGAATCAGGAGATGTCAATGCTCTAGGAGGATGGGACAATAGAGGACCACAAAGGCAGAATCAGCAGCGCTTTGGACTGGCTGCAAATGGATTCAGATGGAGGGAGGACAGCAATCTCCAAAAACAACCAGCGGAATATCGCGCACCTCAGCAGGCGTAGCAAGCATACAACCCACCGTACTGCCGCAATGACGCACCAGCACAGAATAACCAGCAACCGCGCCGCTCCTTAGAAGACATAGTTGGTCAGCTGGTAGACACCATGCGCAAGAACGATGAAAAGTATGACAAGAGGTTCGAGTCAATTGAGAAGCAGTTGTCACAGATTGCCACCACGGTCTATGAGCTGAAAAAGAGCGATGGCAACCTGCCTTCGCAAGTGATTCAAAACCCTAAGGGAGGAGTTAACGCCGTAACACTGAGGACTGGGCGCACAGTTGGAACAGCTCCAACCGCGAAGGAGCCCGCGCAGCCAGTTGCGCAACTCCAGAGCCAGCACAGCCGGATGCGCAACCAGCCGCGCCAGCTATGAACCAACAGGGGGTGGCGCCAGGTATGATACAATCAGGAGAAAAGAGTACCAGTCATACTAATGCACCTGCACCTTTTCCTGTGCAGGCACCCTTAGCAAGCAAGGAGGCGCTGGACAAGGAGTTATACGAATTATTCAGTAAGGTGGAAATAAACATCCCCCTGACTGAGGCAGTTCGGGAGATTCCCAGATATGCCAAGTTCTTGAAGGAGCTGTGCACAAACAAGAGGAGGAAAGGCGAGTGCGCACAAGTAATGCTTAACGCACATGCATCAGCAATTGTGCAACACAAGGTACCACCTAAATGCCGGGATCCAGGTACGTTCACCATACCGTGCACCTTAGGTAAGACCACGGTAAGCAACTTACTCCTTGTATGTGTCATTGCACCTTGGTCCACTAAAGCCTGCAGGTCTCACCATCCAATTAGCAGATCGGTCGTGCAAACAACCGACGAGCATGATAGAGGACGTTCTCGTCCGAGTGTGGGAGAGCTGGTGTTCCCAGCAGATTTCTACGTCTTGGAAATGGAGGATGAGCCGAGCAAGGGAAGCGCATCCTACTGGGCAGACCATTTCTGATGACAGCGCGCACAAAGATAGACGTGTGGAAAGGCACGCTCTCAATGGAGGTAGATGGATAGGAGATTCACTTTAACATTTTTAAGGGGATGCAGCACCCTCATGAGGACGCCACAGGGCACGCATTAGACAGTATGGACGACTTGGTTGCGTATGCGCAGTGTGCGTGCGCAACAGGGGAGCCAGTGCCACTGGCACAGACAGAGTTGGAGGAGCAAGATGATAAGCTGAGCAGCACAGAGCCAGTGTCCAGACAGGTATGTGATCTGGTTACTGTTTGCGCTACTAATAAAATCCTACCTTCTATTGAACAGGCACCCATGGTTGAGCTGAAGCAATTGCCCGAGCACTTAAAGTACATCTTCCTGGGCAATGAGGACACCCTGCCTGTCATTATAAAGAAAGGATTAGAGGAGGAGCGGGACGCGCGATTACAAGAGGTGTTGTGCAAGAACCAGCGCGCCATAGGATGGACATTAGCTGACCTGCGCAGAGTAAGCCCTGATGTGTGCATGCACAGAATTCTGCTGGAAAATGATGCCAAACCATCCAGGGAACCTCAGCGCAGACTGAATCCGATTATGATGGCGGTAGTGCAGAAGGAGATCTTGAAGCTACTTGACGCAGGTGTAATATACCCGATTTCAGACAGTAAGTGGGTAAGTCCAGTGCACGTTGTGCCAAAGAAAGGATGCATCACAGTAGAGGAGAATGCGCAGGGCGAGCTAGTTCCCAAGCGCATACAGAGTGGGTGGCGCATGTGCATTGACTACAGGAAGCTAAACGCAGCACGCGCAAGGATCATTTTCCGCTACCATTCATGGACCAGATGCTCGATCGATTGGCGGGAAAGCCACACTTTTGCTTCTTGGACGGTTACTCAGGGTACAATCAGATCCCTATTGCTGCGGAGGATCAGGAGAAGACAACCTTTACCTGCCCATTCGGTACCTTTGCATTCCGGCGCATGTCGTTTGAGCTGTGTAATGCGCCAGGTACGTTCCAACACTTAGTCATGAGCATTTTCTCTGATATGATTGGTTTATGTATAGAGGTATTCATGGATGACTTCACTGTGCATGGTGAGACATTTGATGCATGTTTGGATAATCTTGATAAGGTCTTAGCGCGCTGCATTACCAAGAACCTAGTCCTCAATTATGAAAAATGTCACTTTATGGTGTCACATGGAGTAGTACTAGGACATATCGTCTCGCAGGAAGGAATTAAGGTCGATAAAGCAAAAATTGATCTTATCTCAAATCTGCCTTATTCCACTAATGTGAGCGATGTTAAGTCGTTCCTTGGGCATGCAGGGTTCTATAGGCGCTTTATTAAGGATTTTTCTAAAATATGTATTTCATTGTCTAACCTCCTTCAAAAGGATGTGTGCTTTGAGTTCACTGATGAGTGCAGGAATGCTTTTGATAAGTTAAAGGATGCGCTGACCAGTGCGCCAGTGATGCGCGCACCAGACTGGAACTTACCATTTGAGCTGATGTGCGATGCTAGTGACTACGATGTAGGCGCAGTGCTGGGCCAGCGCGTGGATAAAAGGCCCCATGCTATCTATTATGCGTCGCGCACACTGGACACTGCGCAGAGGAACTACACCACGACCGAGAAGGAACTTCTGGCAATCATATTTGCGCTGGAGAAGTTCCGCGCATATGTTCTGGGCGCTAAAGTCACTGTCTACACTGACCACGCTGCTATCCACTACCTGATGTCCAAGAAAGAGACTAAGCAGCGCCTGATGCGCTGGTTGCTGCTGCTCCAAGAGTTCGATTTAGAGATCAAGGATAAGAAGGGAACGGAAAACACTGTTGCTGATCACCTAAGCAGTATAGTGAAGGAAGAGGAGCCAGGGCAGATCACGGAGACATTCCTTGACGAACACCTGATGGCGCTGAACGGTAAGGTACCATGGTATGCGCATATTGCAAATTACCTGGTAACAGGTGCGTTTCCTCCTCATTTCACTAAAACTCAATGCATAAGGTTAAGACATGAGTCTAAATATTACGTCTGGGATGATCCATACATGCTTAGAATAGGCCCTGATCAGATCTTGAGGCGATGTGTGCCTGATCACGAGATGAGCTCTGTTTTGAGATTTTGTCATGCGCACGCGTGTGGAGGACACTTTGGTAAAAAGCCCACGAGCAGGAAAATCCTAGACTGCGGTTTTACTGGCCGCACTTATTTCGTGACTCATATAACCACTGCAGGGCTTGTGCAGGTGTCAGCGCACAGGAAATATCTCAGCACGCAACGAGATGCCACAAACCCCTATACTGGTAGACAAAGTGTTCGACTTGTGGGGAATTGACTTCATGGGGCCATTTCTGCCATCTTGCGGATACGAGTACATACTAGTTGCGGTGGACTATGTCTCGAAGTGGGTCGAAGCTAAGGCCACGCGCAAAGATGATGGTAAAAAGGTTGTTGAGTTTTTAAGAACTAACATTTTCTGTAGGTACGGAGTGCCTAAAGCAATAATCAGCGACCAGGGACGCACTTCTGCAACAGAATAGTGGCGCAAGTACTAAAGCATTATGGGGTGCTCCACAAGACGTCCACTGCATACCATCCTCAAACGAATGGCCAGGCCGAGGTTTCCAACAGAGAGATCAAGCGCATTCTGGAGAAAACCGTGAGACATTCGCGCAAAGACTGGAGCCAACGGTTGGACGATGCACTTTGGGCATACAGGACTGCGCACAAGACACCGATTGGGACTTCACCATTTCGGTTGGTGTACGGAAAGGCGTGCCACCTACCGGTTGAGTTAAAGCACAAGGCATACTGGGCATTGCGCACTTGCAATCTGAACCTAGATGAGGCTGGTAAGGAGCGTGCATTTGAATTGAGCGAGCTAGAGGAGCTGCACCTGGATGCATATGAGGGGTTGCGCGACTACAAAGCGCGCACGAAAGCATTTCACGATAAGTACATCCTCAGACGCACCTTCGAGCCAGGAGACCGGGTGCTGTTGTTCTCCTCACGCTTAAAGCTGATGCCCAGAAAACTGCGCAGCAAGTGGACGGGACCTTACACGGTCACAAAGGTTTTCCCGTATGGAACTATCGAGTTAGAGAACGAGCGCAAGCATCGCTTTCAGGTTAATGGGCAAAGAGTCGAGAAATACTTGGGAGAACCGTGGGATGAGGCCACGCGCGAAGTTGATTTGGCAGAACCAGAGATAGAAGATGCGCAAGCTGCTACGCCAGAAATACAACCTGCTGCACCGGAGGGAGAACTAAGAGCTACTAATTATATATCTTCTCCCTCACTGATTAACCTCGTTACTTATGATGTGCCACACAATTTTGGCCACACTGACCACCTATCTGTTCCTTTGCGCAAGACTAAGGAAGACATAGCACACACAGACGCACCAGAGCGCGCAGGAGCAAGTGTGGGGGTGGTCCGGAGCACAAACTTGAGCAAGTAACGAGGTACTGTCGAGCCAACAACGTTAAACAAAGGCACTGGTCGGGAGGTAACCCGACACGTTTTCCGCGTTTTATTTTTACACGTTTTTAGGATTTGCATTTTAGCTACTTCAGCACTTGCATATTTTTCTTGAGTCACATAGCAATGCGCGAGTCAGTGCGCAGGACAGATGCGCAGGTCAGGGGGGTATATAAGGGCAGGTACTTAGAAAATTCCAGACACTCTGCAATTTCGACAGTTAAGAGCTCTGCACTGCTGCTAGCCGTTCTTTGCCGTCCGCCCACCGTTTCCAGCGTTCTTTAGAGAGATTTGAAGAGCACAACATCACCAGCGCACTAGGTAACCCCTCTTTTTTTTTTTTTTTTTTTTTTGGAACGATCTTTTTATTAAAAAGGATCCAAAAAGCCTGGATCATGGTGAAAACAAAGGAGGTTGAGCTTGATCCTCAAGTGCCAGTTGGACAGAATTCCCAACTTAAAAACACCGAACAGATTATAAACCCAGCTCAACCTAAATGAAAATAAAAGGCGCCTTTGGCACCTGGAAAATATTTTTTTTTTTTAATAAAACCTGATACTATTAATACCAGCCCAAACAGCCTGGGCCAAGGCTCTTACAAACAGTGCACAATCAGCTAAAGCAACCATCCCTAACCCTCACAAACGGGCACCAAAAACCAGAAAAAAAACAGGCAAACACCTGCCAAGGAGCTAGCAACAAAAATCTGCGCAACTAAGCTAACAAACCACAAACCATAAAACACAACCCAACGCAAAACACCACTAATAAACCTGCCGACCACATAAACCTGCATCACCCTCCTCAACCAAAGCTAGGCCAAGAGAAAACGCAAGAGGGCAAACAATCAAATAGCAATGAGCTGCTCCCTAAAAGAGGAAGGTTGAGGCTTCAAGTCGCTGGCGAAAGCAAGTTGAACAGCTCTAGGAATCTCTTCAAATCTGGAGGAGAAGCAGGCCTTAAACTCAGAAAAACACAATACATCTGCTGGCCTATTAAGGGAGTGACAAATACTAAAAATGTCAAGGTTCTTGAGCCTTTTAACCAGCAATCTTTTAACCTGGAAAACCTTCCAATCAACCGAGTAGCTGTGGCCAAGAAGATGCACGTCGGGATGAGAGATCCGTAAACACTGGAAATATAAATTTCTAGCTCGCACCTCACAAATAATCTGCACCTGGAAAATACACTGAGAAAGGGAGAGGTAGTACAAATGACTGAACCCACATAATGGGTTTTAAGCAAAAGACTACTAAAATGGAAGGACCATACCCTTATAAGCCAAAAGGGAATACTACTGTGGATTTGGTTCATGCCCAGATTACCAAGGTGTTCAACCTGAAGGCCACAGCTCACTAAAAGCAGAGCAATAAACATTGAGCCAAAATTGCAGAGATGGCAAGTAGGCAGCAACACTAAAAAGATGAGCTTAAAGATTTGGGGAAGCCCAAGACCACCATATAATCCGAGGGAAATAGCGGGGATCATCAAACGCCGGTTGACATCAGCCAACACAGAAACGCGAAACAATATAGCAGGCAAAAACAGCAACAAAGAGAAAGGTTGGAAAAGAAAGAGCATGACCTTCACCAAGAAGCAAGCAGAGTTACATTGCCAAGTCATCTCTAAAGATGTGTTGAAGCTCTTTAATTCTTCTGGATAAGTGATTATCATCCTGTGTTCTTGTAGCCCTCAAATTAATCACAGGAAATGAGTGTTCTTCAGAGACTGGACAGAAAGCAGGGAGCTGAAGCATATCTTGTTGAATGCTTCTTTGAGCAGCCTTGGGAAGTCGGGAAAAGTCAGATTCCTCCATGGGAGTTGGACAGGTATAGGCAAGGCAGATGACTGTCTGACCAATATAGGTTGGAATGCGCCGTAGCTGCTGAATTCCTAGCTGATCAAACAGGTATCGAACCTTGTGAACAAGGCTCCAATGCACAGCTTTCAGATTAGATTTGGTGGCAAAGAACATATTGAAGTGTGAACTTTGAATCATTGTTGTGGATATGAGATGGCGTTCAGCAATAAGAAGAGCTTGTTGGATAAAATTCAGCAACACTTCTCCTGAGCAACAGGTCTCAATCTGCAATTTAACAGCAAGAAGGAATTTCCCTTGCTGATTTCTGAAGAGAGCAGTCCCTGATTCATCCATAATATGAATATCTAGACAAGTACCTTTAGCTCCAAAATTCCAGATTTTCCAGCGCCCTGAAATGAGAGATTTGTGTATGGTCTGAATATCGAAGAAAAATAAAGCATGCCTAGTATGCTTGTCATCCCATTGAAAACCAGGAATTATATAAGCTAAGACTCGAGCCCAATGAAAGAGCTTATCAACCATGTTGGCGCATTTACTGTCCTCATGTAAATAATTATTTCGAGCCCTCCAAATTTCCCATAGACCATAGCACGCCATACCAAATTTAAAACAGGAGAAGGCATTCCATTTCTGGACAGGATTAACCCAGAAACGAAGAAAAGATGTCAGCGACAAAGGTCTAGCACAAATAAAAGCATCTGCCAGCGTACGCCACATAGTCTTGGCCCAATTTCCATTAAAGAAGATATGGGATTCAGATTCTTCATTACGAAAGCAGCAGATACAACGCGAGGTAATGGGTATACCAATTCTGCGAATATTTGCATCAGATGGAAGCCCACGCAGAAAAAAGCGCCACATAAACAGAGTGAGTTTTGGTGGGAGCCATTGCTGCCAGATTGCTTTTGCCCAGCCAAGGGATAAATATTGCGTACTATAGGTTCCAATAAAATTCTTAATAGAGAACAAACCTGATGTATGATCTGTCCAAATAAGCTTTGCTGAGCTATCCTTCAAATTAAAATCATTGTAGTAGTTGTAAGCATTCCTCGGAAGGGCGGACAGGAACAAGAACCTGCGAGAAGGATTCTCAAGAATCTGCTTTATGGATTGTCCCTGCATATCACTTAGGCAACGAATACCAAAATGCCAGTAAAGCCTCTCAATCTTCATAGATCCATTTCCAACGTCCCAAATCGATTTATTTCTCAGATAAAGAATCAGATGATTAATAGCATTCCATAGAGGAGATCCATTTTTTCCAATAAGGAAGCGTGATTTAGCATGACGAGCCCAGAGACTGCCTTGTTGCAGATAGTCCCAAGCAAGTTTGCCTTGAAAGGCAAGCACGTTATCAGCCAAGCTTCTGATCCCTAAGCCCCCCATATGTTTAGGCCTACAAACCAATTCATAGCGAATCCAGTGGTATTTCTTTGTTGAGCCCTGATCCCATAGGAAATTGGCAAGAAGGCTTTCTACCTTTTTGAGAACACCTTTCGGAATAGGAAGAGCAGCCAAGACATGTAAACTCATAGAACTCAGCACCGATTGAATTAAAGTCACCCGTCCTCCCATCGAAAGAAGATTTTTTGTCCAACCACCAATTGTCCTACGCAATTTATCAAGAATGTTCTCAAAATATATCTTCTTAATTCTGCCTTGCATTAGAGGGGCTCCAAGATACCTTGTGGGCAGATGTGTCTCCACAAATTGGGTTAAGGCTATGATTTGTGCCTTCTTTTCCTCACTGGTATTTTTACCGAAAATTATCTGACTTTTAGATGGATTGAGGGTCTGTCCAGATATTTTGCAGAAAATATTGAGAATCGAAATGAGAGTTTCAATAGACTGGGGGCAGTCCCTTGTGAAGATCAGAATATCATCTGCAAATAGAAGATGGTTAACCCGTAGAGCCCCCCTCTTCGTGTTATACGGTTGCATTGCTCCTGTATGAACAGCATTGTTAATGGCTTTAGACAGCCATTCCATAGCAATAACAAAAAGGGTCGGCGACAGAGGGTCTCCTTGTCGAAGCCCACAACTGGATTTAAAGAAGTCATATTGTCTACCTTCCCAGCAAACCGAATACCAGTTGTAAGAAATACATCTGAAAATCAGATCACAAACAGGTTCCTGAAAACCCAGCCTTCGAAGGACATTCATAATGAAGGACCAAGATAGACGATCATATGCCTTAGACATATCCAGTTTAATTAACAAATTCCCACTTTTTCCAGGTTTGTGAATACTATGAACAAGGTCATGGGCTAGAGCAAGATTTGCATGGATATTTCTGCCTTTAATAAAACCAGCTTGTTCCTCACTGATAATAGAAGGAAGGATTCCACTAAGACGCTTGTTCAGAATGCTAGAAATGACCTTATGGCTCACATTGCACAAGCTGATAGGTCTTAATTGATCAATACAGGTTGCATTGGCAGTTTTCGGAATGAGGGACAGAGCTGTCGACGACCAAGAAGCTGGCAGCTGAAAGCCTTTGAAGAAACCTTGCACCGCTTTACTGAAATCCTCTTCAATCAAGTACCAGAATTTTAAATAAAAGGGGACACTGAAACCGTCCGGACCTGGGGCCCCGTTAATATTCATTTCGCGAATTGTGTCAAGGATTTCTTCGTTTTGTGGGATAGCTATGAATTTAGTGTTAAAATCTTCAGAAATAACTGTGTTAAGTAATTCCATATCTGACTGATTAGGAGGAGGCGTGTACCCACTGAAGAGATGTTTGAAATATTGGACGGCAGCATCTCCTATTTCCTTTCCATTGCAAGTCATTGATCCATCTTCACGATGTAAATTCATACGAGCATAATTCCGTCTAGCTTTGATGGCTGCATGGAAAAAGGCAGAATTTCTATCCCCATCTTTGATCCAAGAGATTCTAGCTTTATCCTTAATCATAGCCTCTTTTTGGCTAAGAACATCGTCTAGCTGAGTTTTGAATTTCCTAAGCCGTTGGTTGGACTCCTCATTCCACAGTACCTGTAGAGATCCTTCAGTAGAAGAGATAGCATCAAGAAGGGCTTTTTCTTTCTTCCGCAGATCACCAAAAACCTCCCAGTTCCAGATTTTAAGCTTCTTCCTTAGTCTTTGTAATTTTGCAGCAAAGTTTCGAAGAGGATTGTCATGTAGATTACCTTTCCAATTAGCTTCTACGAATTCTTTGAAACTGGGGTGAGATTCCCAAACACGAAAGTAGTGAAATCTCGCTTTAGGGGACATCTCGGCATTGGCTTCAAATAAAAGGGGACAGTGGTCTGAATATGTCCTCGTCAGATGAAACACTTTGGGGCAGGGGAACTGGTCGAAATACTTGCCATTAACAAGAAATCTGTCTAACCTTTCCCAGATGTTCTCCACACTCTGCCTGTTATTACTCCAAGTGTACGGTTGGCCAATAAATCCAATATCGCTAAGACCCGCACGCAAACAAAAATTATTGAAATCCAAAAGAGCCTCATCATCAGGAGGATTACCACCTTTCTTTTCACACGGTTGTGCAATAACATTAAAATCCCCTCCAACCAGCCATGGAAAATCATAGTGGTCTGCAATATTAATTAATTCCTGCCAGAGCGATAATCTCTCCCTCCTCCTACAAAGAGCATAAACAAAAGAGCAATAAACAGAAAGATTGGTGCCATTAGTAGATACCTTGCAAAGGATATGTTGAGGTTGCCATTGAATGATATCAACTTCAATATGTCTTCGCCAGAGCAGCCATATTTTGTTGTTAATATTGCCACCTTGAGCAGCGTATTCAAAATGAAGAGAATTTCTCAGCCGCTCAATATGATTTCCATCCACCATAGGTTCAATAAGAATTAATAAATCAACCTTGTGCTGCGAAAGAATAATATTAAGATAGGAAAGAGTACCCCTACTGTGGATACCACTGATGTTCCAGCAGACGATATTAATCATGGGCAGGCTCAGGTTGGTTATTAATTGTTGTGGTCTCTGTACCTGTACCAAACCTGTGATTAAAGGTATTTCCGCAAATATTTGTCCCTCCTCGAGGATAATCCACTGTTGTGGTGGGGTCTGAGGTCAAAACTACACCTTTGGCAGCTTGTGTTTTCCGCAAAATAGATTTAACTAGCTTCACATTAGGATCAAAATACTTATCTGCATAGCTCAGCGTAGAGATACCCGTTATTTCAGGCGGGGGAATGTTATGCGTAGTAACATCCATGATGGTCAATCTCTCTATTGAATTGGATTGAGGCAATTCCAAAGAGTTCTCCTGATTGTTTTGTTGCTGCACAGAATTTGAACTTTCACCAATTCCCAGCTTTTGGGAATAAGTGGTAGTATGGTCTCCCACTTTGCTCAGAGTCAGGACATTATGTTTCTCGGTCTTATCTTTAACAGTTCTTTTTTTATTTTGCACCTCAGTCCAGCCCTGGTTAGGAGTGTTGCACACTTGACGGGTAGTGTTAGATTTTCCATGTGCAGCTGGGACTGTCACCTCCATGAGATTATCAGGGCCATATCCAGTGTCAACAATCTTCTGTTTAATTGAAGAGGAATTATTCTTAGTTTTCCTGCATCTACTAAAATCGTGGCCATGAATTTTACACTTCGAACAGTACGAAATCTTACTCTCCACCTGGATTTCTTGCCAATATCCACCGTTATTTCCCATTGTAACCCAGACCTCATTTGGGATAGGTTGGGTGACATCAAGCTCCACACAAGCTCTCGCAAACCTCAGAAAAGAGCAAGCTTTGGTTCGCTCATCCACATCAAGAAAAGATGAGAACGTAGAGACAATAGCACCAATAAAGGACTTGTCAAAGAGAGGCAAAGGAAGACCAGGAAGACGAAGCCATACCGTAGTGAATGTGGATTCCTTTTTAGGGTTGTAATCTTCAGACCATCTAAACAAACGGAACATAGCATAATTAATTTTGCGCAGCGGGCACGAAAGAGCTGCAACTGCATCTTCTTCTGAATCCAAAATAATCAGAATATGCCGGCTATCCCAAATCTCACTGATACTGGCGCGCCCCTGGATTTTCCAGCTTGATTGAAAGACCTTCTGGATCTCAGCAATAGAAGGTCGACCCATGGTGAAATTTGCAATCAACGAGGAGCCAAAGCGTTTAGCTCCAGCCTGCACTTCACCGCTCGTGAAAGTCACTGAGGGCCTCCCTTCACGAGTACCGGATTGACGAGGGGGGAGATTGATTGGGGCGAAACGAGGTTGTAGACGCTTACGCGTGGCCACAATCGAAGCAAAGGATTTCCCAAGTCCTCCTTTTTGGTCATCCAGTGGATCAGGTGGCTTAGGGTTCACTGGTGCGGCATGAGAAGAAATGGGGGCGGCCATGACGGCCTGAGATGGGCGGCGTCGCCGAGAAGAGGAGTAGGGAGAGACTTTTCAGCTCCCGCTTAAGCACAAGCTGTCTCACTAGGTAACCTCTCATTCCTTGTTTCAGTCATTTTAGTGAGGGTTTGGTGACGGAACCCGACTGAGGACGTAACCCTAGGATCAAAACCACACCTAGTTAGCCAGCTCCGTTTGGTGATTTCATTGCTGGGTTTTGTTGACACGAGTGAGGCGCCCATCTGGTAAAAATTTGAGGGTTTGATTTGAAGTTCTGATTTTGGGATCCTTAGTAGAGCATTGACTACAATTGACCGCTGCAAATATGAGGCCAGCCGAGGACCAGGACACCCTAGCATCTTTCGCACGGAAGTATGACGCCTTCTGGAGGCTGGACATGTATGGCACACCGTGCATCAGCAGGGACTTCCTGCGCAAAGTGGGCTTAGAGGACTTGATCAGAGAGAAGCTCGCGCAGGCCGGCTGGGAAGCGCTGATGGACTTAGAAAGCGCAGCCGACAAAGAGGACACCTGTGAGTTCCTGGCGTCCCTGCAGATCCAAGACTTAGAGATCTGATATCGACACCGAGGGGTGTGGTACATCGCCTCGGCCAAAAGGTTGAAGCGCACCCTGCGCTGTGACAAGGTGCGTGAGCAAGATGTGGATACGCACACCAACCAGGAGGCGTGGCGTGAGATGGCGTCGGGCAAACCATTTGCCGCTGGGCACAGCCGAGGGCATGAGCTGCGCGACCCCTGGATGTATTACCTGTGGTGCATGGTCGCATACGCTGTCATTGGGCACTACAACGGTGCGCCAAAGGTCAGCCTGCTTGATATGGACGTGCTGAAGGGGTTGTATTATGGGAAGAAGGTGAGGTTTGTGTCAGACATGGTAGTGCACTGGGAGCGGCTCAGCACCAAGGGCCTGCTCACTTGCGGAGGTGTGATCACGCATTTGCTGTGTGGGCTGCACGGAGAGCCAGAGGTGCCTGAGCACATAGTTGTTCCAGCAGTTCCTCTTGACCGTGCCCAGATGCTGCAGTACCGAGTGGTAACTGCTAAGGAAGATGGGTCATTTGAATGGTGTTACCGGCTGCAGGCTGCTAGGGCACCGAGGCACGCAGCAATCAGAGGAGCGCCCGCAAAGAGTAGTGCACGGCAAGAGGAAGCTGCTGCTGAGGAGGAAATGGAGAATGTGGAGGCACCAGTCGTGCCGCCAGCTAGGCGCATGAGGACAGGATTCTGAGGAGGTGCCAGCAGAGCAGCGCATGTTGTTCAACGTCATGCGCGTGCTGGAGTACTTGGCGCCAGAGGGGGCAGATTTAAGTATCAATCCACCAGCAGGGTGGAAATTTGGAGATCCCATTCCCCCTCTCCTCAGTCTGCGCAGGCCACCTCCAGGGTCACCTTCAAAGCAGCGCGAGCCAGCCAGTTCTCCCGCGCAGTCACCAGCCCAATCCTCAGTGCGCACCCCAGTCATGGACCCACAGCCAATGCCATCAGAACCCCCTCTGCACCCCTCTGCCCAGATACTCAGATCGCCCTCTGAGGTCACCCCCATCAAAGAGTTAAGTTCAGATTCAATATGGGAGACTAACTCGGATGAGGAGCCCGCAGCAGTATCAGTTGCGCCGCCATCCTCCAGCTCAGAGTATGACACAGAGACAGAGTCCATGGACGAGGAGGCACAAGGGTCTGCGCAGGACTCCAGCTCAGAGGACCTTTAGGGCACAGCAGGGGGCTAGGCACACATCATTTCGGGTTGTCGTTGTTGCCTTTGAACACTATCATTGGATATTTTGTTCCTATTTTGTGTGGATATTTTGTGAACCCCTGACCGTGTTTCATTTGCTGCATTGACTTTGTTTTCATTTTCATGATGCATTTCATTTTTAGTTGTCCTCGTAGCTTGCATGTGTGCGCTCTCCGTTGCGCTTGAGCTTGAGTCGTGGGGACACGTCTCTGTTTAAGTGTGGGGGGGGGGGGTGCGTTACATTTACATTTCATATTTATCATTGTAGTTTAGCTTAGTTAGTGCAGTATAGGAAATAGCAGTGGTTGTGCGCTTGTTTGCGGATTGCTCACACTTTTCGACTTGTTTTGCCTTACTCATCCTACATGCACTGCCATTAACCGATTTAGTATATTTTTTTCGATTTTTGTCTTTTTAGTTGGGATATTCAGGGGATGTGGAGTTGACAGAAAAAGCTCTAGAGAGGCGGTTAGTCGTTTTTGCTTCGAGAGTAAGGTACATGGCTAAAAGCGCTAGTGGAGGCCGGTGCTTCGCAACCTTCGGAACAATAGAGCCCGCTCAGCCACGCAGATGCCAAAGGCGAATACCCATAGCGTGGCGAGGTGGGAAAACATACCACCTTTCCTCTGGAAATCGAGTGTAGGAAAGTGGGCGCGGGTGTAAACGCGTGCGCTGACCTGCACAAATAGACCAAGGAGGGAGAGCGAGGCGTTATTCCATAGCTGCTATCCGAAGGCCGAGACTGGAACCATTCTGGGAATATAAGAAGAGTGGACAAAGCCGTATAAAAGAAAGAAATCAATTGACGATATACGCAAGGAAAAGAACCAGCGCACGCAAGTCCAAAAGAAAAAAATCGTCAAGGACGAAAGGCTTGAGTTCCCAAGAAGCGCGCGAATGAATCACGCACCTGAAGATACCTGCGCGGTTATCCGTGTACCAGAAATCGGAGTAGGGACCGACAACCAGGAGCCTATGAAGGGCTATCTCCGAATAATCCGAATTAAATTGCATCTTGGCTGAGAGGTAACAAATTTCGAAATTATTATATTAGGATTGTTAAGGGTTTGTGCGCGTAGGTGATAGAGCAGCGCAGAGTGAATCGCTGTGCGGATCGCGCATGAGTATTAGCCTGTGCGCTAGACTTCAGAGAGGTAAAAGTATCTGTGCTTCAGTACTTGTTCGGGACGAACAAAGGCAAGTGTGGGGGATTTGATAGAGCCTAGTCATATGCGCTATTTAGATCTTAACACTGTGCTTGTTTGCATTATTTTGTGTACAAGATTACTGGTTTTCGGTATTTTTGTATTTCAGGATAAAACAGGAGCATAAGTCAGATGTGCGCTAACGGACGTTTTTAGAGAGCAATGCACGACCTGCGGAGCTAGCGGCGCAAAAGGAGATACCTGATTCGGACTACAGTGCGCAAACTGACTGCGCGAAGCAAGTAGCGCAATCAGCGTGCGCTGAATGGCAGAGTTTCTAAATATTGATCTCCTAGATTTGGGAAGTTGCCAAAAGTCTCTCGGGCCAAATCTAAGCATTCCATGGGCTTCAAAGACCACTATATAAGAGGAGGGAAGCTAGGGTTTGAAGGGGAGAGAGAGCAGATAGAGAGAAGGACACACAGCAGCAAAACACACGAGCTACTTCAGCCAGAATCTGCGCGAACCACCTGCGCCAGCCGAGAACAGCAACGCGCAATTGCGCCAACCTGCTACGTTTTCTCTTGCTGCCTTAGTTTTATTTATTATTGCTATGATGTTTGTTTCTAGCATGTCTAGCTGAACACTTTATATCGGTTGGGCATGATTCTATGAAGTATTTCCTTTGAGACTTGTGCTTAATGCTTAGTACATCTACTTATATTAATTCTATGCATATGGGTGATAATTAGTGGTGCGAATAAGGGAAGCCTTGAACCGCAATCTTATTCTAACTGCTCGTTATTGTATGTTAAACTAGTTGATAGCTTGACGGTGACAACTATGAAATTCATAGCGTCTCAGTTAAGCAGATTTGTGAACAAGCAGTTGCTGCAACACACTCTTGTTCACTCGGAAATTGACTCAGCAAGCAATGAACAAGACAGAAATTTGTTCACCCAGTTCGGCCAACTGCCTACGTCTGGGGAGGACTATTCTCCAGTCCTCAATCCACTAAACACGAAGGTCTCCAAGTACACTCGGTTACAACTCCACGCAACCTATGCTACTCAACCTTGTGTGGATCACTTGACACAATCAGAACAAGCTCTGACTTGTGTCTGCACACCCTCTACAAATGTCAATCTAGAATAGCTACAGTCTTCACAAAACTCAGCCTATTCTAAACTACACTCACTCAGCAGGGTTGCTGCAGCAACTGCTGTAACACACAGCTGATGCACAATTGTCCGCGTCGCTCCAAAGCCTTCCGCTGAGCCGATCGAACGATTCCACGAGCACTGCACACTCTGGAATACTCCCCCTCACTCAGTGACCACCTGCCACTAGCGAGAACCACAGCTTAAACACTCGACCGAGCCACACACCCGTCAGTTCTTCCGCGCTGCCCTTGATCAACCAACAAGCACCACTGCTCTGAATTGGCTTCCAGATCAAGCTCGAATCAGACTCTGCAAGTCCTGATCCCCTTCTGCTTCTGTCACCACAGCTCTGCGCTCACGCTCTGCTCTCGGGTGATGATCGAAGAAATCGTCCGTCGCACACCAAAATTGCTCTCTTTGAATTCTGTGTATGCACTCGTGTATCCCTCAGCTTCGATCAACCTCTCTGCTCTAAACCCATTTCTCTTAAATAGTAGCACCAGCTTTAAGCAAGACCAGGTTTAAGCAATGTCCCAAAAAGGACAATTATCTCCTAAAATCTAGGAGATTAGATTTGATTTTGATCTTCAACGGAAATCTCCTTCTCTGGCTAGGAAACCCTACTGGAATATTCTCCACAGCACTTTAGAAATTCTTCTGATGTTCTCTATAGAGCTCCCAGCCCTTCTAGTCAAGCCCAGGTCGCTGCTGCTTCTCAAACAGATGATGCAGCCACTTGAACAAGCTCCTGCTGTAGCATCCCCTGCTGAAGCTGCTGCTTGTTCACTTGTGCTGTAGCTTTTCCTTGTTCACTTGTGCTGGTTTTGTCAAACACTGCCAAACTACATCATCAAACTAGGAGTAACACACTAGGATAATCAGCTGCTACTGTGATGGGATTCATGGCTGCTTAGACTAGTTTCAGGAATTAATAGCTCATGAACTTTGATCGGAACATGAGCGCACGTTAGGAAGCCTTGACCGGACACTAACTTAAGTAGAACTGCACTATAGATGTTTAGAGTCGATGATAAGGGATACATTCATAGAGGATTGTCTGTACCGATACTCTTCATAGTCATAGTACTTAAAATCTACTGCCTGCGCACGTATCGTGCAATTCTGCTTTCACTACTGTTCATTCACGCACCTGCGCAACCCAATCACTCACAACCCCAATTTCGTAAGCTGTAGGTTGCTAGCTAGACGAGTCTGCATGCTCCTTGTGGGATCGACCCTGACTTAGCCGCTATACTAAGTGGAGAAGGAATGATTAATTGACGCGTACAACAACGCGCGATCAGTGGGTAACTCCAGCGCTGTCGACGTTCATTAGGGGGGACCATTATGATATGACAGGCCTCCAAGCCTTTTCATCAATGGCTTTCATGAAAGCCTTCATTCGAGCCTTCCAGTAGCCATAATTAACTCCCTCTAGCAATGGAGGTCGACTGGTGCTTTGTTCTTCTTTCATAGTGGTCATACGTATCAGCAACACTTCTTCCGGATTACACTCTATTTTTTGAGCAAACGGCTCTGATACCAATTGAAATTGTTCAATGTTGCTGATGCGGAGTTATAGCTTTTGCTTAAGCACTCTCTGTATCTGTCTTCGGAATTACTCTACTGTAAGAATAAGAAAGATACGGCATTTGTTCACCCAGTTTGGCAACTTGCCTATGTCTGTAGAAGGATGCACCGATCCTCAAGATTCTACTATCTCAGTTCGAAGTACAAGGACTCACACCTCTACTTCTCACCTAGCTGAAATCTACTATCTCAAGATTCCACTTGTTCTCAGGTTTTTTGTTTGCAACCCTTGAGCTGTCTTCGGTCATTGGGTGAGACCATTCTGACATGACTGCCCTCCAAGCCCTTTCATCAATGGCTTTAATAAATGCCTTCATTCGCCCCTTCCAATAGCCTATTCTATTACAATGTATAGCTCACGGAATGCTTAAGCACACTCTTCACCAGAGTTGATGTATCTTCATTCAATAACTATTCTAGCTCTCCCGCCAAACAGTCTGAAATTTTCGCAGCATCTCTAATATGTAGATTTGTGTACAAGCAGTTACTACAGCACACACTTGAACACCCAAATGTGATGCAGCAAGATAGAACAAGGGACAATGGTTTGTTCACCCAGTTCGGCCAAGTGCCTACCTCTGGGAAGGACTGAACTTAGTCCTTTAATCCACTAAGCTCAAGGTTCTCTCGTAAAACACGGTTCGTCAACACGCAACCTATGCTACTCAACCTTAGCTAGGACTTCGACCACAATCAGAACAGGCTCTGACTTGTGTCACAACTACCTACACTGGTATTTATCTAAAACAGCTACTGACTCGACGAATCCCAACCTATTCTAATTAACACATAGTCTCTGCAGGTCTGCTATAGCACCTGTTGTAGCACACAGCTGATGCACAATTTGTCTGCGTCGCTCCAAGCCTTCAGCAGAGCCGATTGAACAATTCCACGAACGCTGCACACTCTGGAATACTTCCCCTTAGTCAGTGACCTCCTGTCACTAGCGAGTCCAAGCCTTCTGCCAATTGCCGGAGCACCTCCACTCGACAATTGGTCTTCGTGGCTTCCCTTGATCAAGCAACAAGCAACAGCTGCTCTGAATTGGCTTCACAGATCAAGCAGTGATCAGACTATGCAAGTCTCGATCACCCTCGGATCAATCACACAGCTCCACTCGCCTGCAGTGCTCTCGGTGATAGTCGAAGCTCTTCTCACACTTGAATTTCAGTCTCTGGTATTCTGCGTATGCTCTCTCTGTATATTCTCAGCTTCGATCATCACGGTGCTCTACTCCGCCTCCTTTAAATACTCGCCCAGCCTTGCATAGGTTTCCACTTTTCGGAAGTTCCCTAAAGGGACATTATCTCCTAGTTTGTAGAAGATTAAATTTGATTTCGAAAATCAAATCTCCCACAAACAAATCTTTACCTGGACACGGGAATCTTTACTGGGATATTCTTTATTGAATATTTAGAAGCTCCCCGCAGAGCACTGCTCTTCAATACGGTCCTTTGAATGCAAACTCCGACTGAGCTTCGATCAATGCTCCTCAGCCAGCAACACTCCCTGTCCGTTGCTGACCACCAAGCTCTGAATGATCCTTCAACGAGCAGCGCTCCAGTTGAACTCCAGATTAATACTAAATCAAATTCCACGAGTTCTTATTCCCTCAGCACAACACAAGTCTTCAACTCAGTGTGTAAACCCTGCTACCATATGTTGATCTCTTGTGTGCTTGTGTATCTCTTATTGAAAGTTGCCTCTGCATTCCTTTTGTATCAATCAGTCATCCGATCTTTTGGCACCCGCATTGCACAGAATCTTCTCTTGGATTCTTGCAAGGTTGTTGAAAATTCCGTTGCCTAATCTGGATTTTTGAAGCTTTATCTTTTCCAAAAGCATCTGCCCATTGCTGACGTTTTGAATGACGTCTGCACAACTCCCTGAGCATGCCGGGTATTCTGTTCTAGCTCTGGATCAATAAGGAGTGCGGAAGCAGACTCTATTTTTATTCGGGCATGCCTGGCAAATCGGGTCGAAATTCAAGGGTATAAATAGAAAAAGATGGGGAAAATGAGGGTGTGCCTCCGGCGCCTCATGTTCGTCTCCCAGAAAATAAAACCCTAGGCCATAGCTCGTGGAAAACTTGGAGAATTGTCAAGGATTCGGAGAAGACACCCTTATGTTCTACACGGTTCAATAGAGCGATGGTTTGAGAGCCGTGTCCCTTAGGTATCATTCCCATTCTAGAGAAGGAGCGAGAGTTGAATCTAGAGTGCATGATACTTTAGCCTAGAACTATCAATCAAATTACCTTATACATGTATTGATGTTTTGTGTTGCTAATCGCATGACCTAGGGGTGAAATAGGATCCCGACTATGCTTTTTAATTGCTTTACTTCGAAACAATTCAAACTTGTCTTTAGTACTTACGAGAGATACCTCGCCTAGAGGACAAAATCCCAGTTTTTCTTTAATAGACTTACAATAAGCATGGCTATCTAGCTTTAGGTTAATCTATGCTTTTCTTTTGGGTTCGACCCGAGGTCACTCGGTTTATAAATATTGTTTGTGTACCGTGATTGGACTAGTAACTTTACTACCATAATTTCGACAACGTCAAAATGTTAGGCGGGAGATACAACAACAAATTGTAATAGAATAGTTGTTGACCGAAGATACAACAACTCTAGTGAAGAGTGTGCTTAAGCATTCTGTGAGCTACACATTGTAATAGAATAGGCTAAGTTTGAGAGTCATGTCTGTAGCTATTTTTTACTGAGAGTGTGTAGGTTGCACGAAGAAAGTATGTGTGATCAGACTGCTAGCTAGTCTAGGTGATTAGACTGAGCGGAAGATTTCGTCTAAGTGAGAAGTAGAGGTAACTTTGTACTTCAAACTGAGATGGTGGAATATTGAGGATCGGTGTATCCACCCAGACGTAGGCAAGTTGCCGAACTGGGTGAACAAATTACTGTGTCTTTCTTATTCTACTAGTAGAAAATTTTCGCAGAAAGATACAGAGAGTGCTTAAGCAAAACCTATAACTTCAGAGGCTATAACTCTGCATCAGCAACGCTGCACAATTTCAAAGCTGATAAAAGATGATCCACCACCCCGCGCGAAGAATGTTGGACTGAAGACTGAAACAGATAAGAAGGAAGCAGCACCCGATGAGATAATGCAGCAGCTTGCTCTACTGGCCAAGAATTTCGATAAGATAATGAAGAAGCTGGATCAAAAACCCTCATATACAAGCCAATGATCGAGCGCAAGAAATCAGTCCTGGAGAGCAGGAAACTCCCAAAGAAGGAATAGGAATGTTGATCAAAACAGTGAAGAGAGGAAGGACAAGCAAAAGGGATTCACTGATGGGAATGTAAAGCCTTCGGCCACAAACAATCTAAGTGCCCTAGCAATTAAAAGAAGAACAAAAAATCCCTAACTGCCAACTGGAGTGACAAAGATTCTGATGACAATGGGGATGCAACTGAACAAAAGAGCAACGTATCTGACCTAGGTAATAGAACTCGATAGTGAAAATTCAATAAAGCAAGATATTGATTATGGTGTTATAGAGTCAGACAACAGTGATGATAAAGAACTCACAGAGGAGTGTCTTGAGAAAAACTTTGCCCTCATGAATATCAAAATTAAATATCAAAATATCACACCAAGAAGCTCAATGAGAAGAGTTGCTAAAGACCGTGGACACACTAAATATTGAGAAGGATCATCTGAGTTAGTCCATCACCTCTCTTACAGATCAGACCAACCAGCAGGAAGCAGACTATGCCACTGTGATGGAAGAACTTAGCCTACATAGGAAAACTGCAAAGATGCTCAACAGTGGTTCGAGCAATCTTGATGACATCCTAGCATGCCAGATGTATGCAGGAAATAAGCCTTGGAGTGACTATCGAACCTACTATTCCTGACCAGATATTGGAGACCACGAAGATCATCCACGGCCAGATATAGCAGAAATAAGCCAAGAGTCAAACAGTATGCCTGTGTGTCCTTCAGCTTGTCAAACTCTGTGAAGAAAGGAAGCTGGTATTTTCACAACAGATGCTTAGGACAAATGACAGGAGATCAAATCTGCTTAACAAACATCCAGCCATGCAAAGAATTACACTTGACGTTTGGCAACAGAATGAAAGGGAAAGTACTTGGAAAGGGAACCCTAGATGTGCAAGGTTTGCCTAAACTGAAGAATGTGATGCTCGTGGATGGACTAAAAATAAATCTCATTAGTATCTGCCAACTATGTGACGGTACACACTTCGTCAACTTTACTCGAGAGTTTTGCCAAGTGTATTACAAAAAAGGAAGCTGCATAATGAATGGAAAAAGGTATGTGTTGAGGTATGGCATGCCTTGACAAAACTGTACAAGATTCTGCTTCAGCAATCTCTGAAGATTTGAAGCTGGTGCACTATCTGAAGAATGGGCGAGATACATCAACCAAGCAAAAGAGTCTGCTTCAGCACTCCGTGATGACCCATAGCTAGAATAGAATATCCGATCGACTTGATGATGAACGAAGAGGCTCCCACAAGGTGCGGCAGGCATTGCGAAAGTTCAGGGTGTCATGCAAACGTCATCAAGAGTTAAGCAAACAACAGCACAAGGACGAAAAAGATAAGGTTCCTAAAGTTCGTTTTAGGCAACGGAATCTTCATCAACCTTGCAAGAATCTAGAAGGAAGATTCTGATAATGATGGGATGCCCAACGGATCAAAAGGCAACGTGGTTTCCCTCGCGAGATATTGACGAAGATATAAAAAGAAGGCTTGAGGCAGCTTCAGAGAGTGAGAGCAGATAGAGAGAGCGCACAGCGAGAGATACTCTCACACACAAACACGGATTAGAGAAGATGGAGTTTCTGGTGTGGTGCGCAGAGAAGTGTTGCTACCCAATAGTGACAGCGTGTCATTGATTGAGGGGGAGCAGTGACTGAGTTTGCAGAACTCAGAATGTCCGACTGTTTGGCAGAAGAGCTAGAATAGTTGTTGACAGAAGATACAGTAACTTTGAGATAGAGTGTGCTGAAGCACTCCGTGTACTACGCATTATAATAGAATAGGCAAGGTCTATGAGTAAGGTCCATAGATATTTATTACTGGAAGTGTGTAGGTAACTGACAACGCGTCGTCGTGCGCCTCAAATTTGTATTTATAACTCCTATTAACACAATAGCAAGCGGTAAGCAGGGTCGAACCCAAAGAGAGCAAGTAAGATAGAGTTCTAATGAAAGTCTTAGAAAAAGGAAAAAACTGAGAATATCAATTCAGAGAAAATCAGTTCGGGGAATACAATGCAACTAGTTATCACCGATCGAATACATGCATAAGCTAGTGAATTCTGCCTTAGTCCAGCATTCCCGCTAAAGATTTGTCGACAATCAAATTTTACCTATTCTTAACCGCTAGGTTTTCGAACAAGTGCAATAGTTACTCAACTAACACCACAAAATCAGTTCTACCGCTAGGTTCTCCCCAACAATGTAATCCAATCAAGTATAACATAATTGACATCAATATAGCTCACCGCTAAGCTGCACTAAACTGACAATCAAAGCATTCATTCATTCATACAAGGGCAGCAAATCAATAGCTCGAATCATGTATTCATTGACCTCAAACCAAATGTTGCATTATAAACCCCAAACTGAACATAGGATTTAGCTACTCATATTATCCATGGAATACAATAAAGATGAGTTCATTACACTACAATAAGTTAGAGAACAAAAACTGAACTAAAACAAAATCTGAGTGAATAGTATTTTCCGACCGTGAATAGTGTTTTCCGGCAGTAACAGTAATGAACAGTAAGTTACTGTAGCGCCGTGAATAGTGAATTCCGGCGAACTTCAATCTTCTCCCTCTGCCGTTCTATTGTAGCTCCGCCGTCTGAATAGTGCCATCCAAGTGAAGTCCAGTTGAAGTGAGTGGATTCTTTTCCTCTTTTGTCCATCTTTTAGGTTTAGGGTTTTTGGGTTGAACCAGGATGAACCGCATTGAACCACATCTGATTTCTGATTGAAACGGCAGAGTTGACTGCTGCTGTTGACTTTGATTGCTGTTGACTACTTGGCCTTGGATGAATGCTTCAAATATGCGATGAAATCCAATGCGATCTTGAACACACCTACGATACGAAAACACTATAAAAGAGTAATCGATTCACGCAAAATGTAATAAAACTATGGGAATAACTAACTCAATGCAGCGTATAAATACGCTCCATCAGTAACACGAAGAGAGTCTAAGAGATCAGACTGCTAGCTAGTCTAGGGAATTAGACTGAGCAGACGATTTCGACTAGGGGAGAAGTAGAGGTGTGAGTCCTCTGTGCTTTGAACCACCTATAGTGAAGTCTTGAGGATCGGAGAGTGAACCTTCCCAGACGTAGGCAAGTAACCAAGTCTCCATCAGAAAAGGACCTGACAAGACGTGATATGAGCTTTGGAGACAAAGAAAGCTGACTATGAAATACTTCCATATCTTTGGAAGTGAGTGTTAGATTCTGAGAGACCGCGAGTACCGGAAGAAACTTGATCCGAAGAGCGACAGCGGAATATTTCTTGGGTACTCGATCAACAGCCAGGCATATCGAGTCTACAATAAACGAAAGGGAACCATGATCGAGTTTGAAAGTCCTGTGTCTTTTTCACTCAGACTGTTCTAGATAACTTTGTTAGATGTTTCATAATGCTCAAACAGATAGTGTTTAGATAGATGTTAGTCACAGTATGAATGGTATGATGGAATGATAACGACACAGGATATGTTTACCCTGTTCAACTCCACGAGCCTACTCAGGGGGGTTTCTCTAAACCCCAAGTGGAAAGCACTTCACTAATCAAATGATCAAATACAATAGATCTTACGTAACACGACTCCCTCTGTTACCGCTATGTAATTGGATCACCGTGAGTCTGTCTGACTCTCTCAGACTAAGATCCCTCTCTTATCCACCACGATCTGCCTCCCGCGGATCGGAAGTTCTCCTCCTGAGAACACTTGCACTGCAATGATTTTGGAGCTGATTTTAAACCATATTTCGAACTGTAGGCACTGTAGACTTTTCAACGTCGCTATAGTCGCACGGATCTAGGGCTTACCGGCATGGGCTCCGTCCCTCCGGCTCTGCCGCCAGAGCCGCTTGCTCCCATTGGATCTGTTCCCTCGTCAAGCCCCCCGTCCTTGTCTCGGTCCTTCGCCAACACAGTCGCCTCTGTGAGGCCTCCTCTGAAGCCGAGGTTTAGCCCCATACTTCTTCCGTCCAGGCAAGTTGGGTCTAAGGATGGCCGTCCGTCCATCAGCTTCTCGGGTCCCGAGCTTGGGGCTGGTGCCAAGAGGTTCGCCTTCTCCCTCATTGCCAAATTCACTGTAGGCAGGCCTAGTTTGGGCGAGATCCAAAAAGCTTTTCAGGCGAGCTGGTCCGTTGCCGGAAGAGCTACCCTCAGTGAGATTTGGGATGCGAGGCATGTCTTAATTATCCTGGATTCAGAAGCTGACATCCGGAATGTTCTGTCGTCCTCCCTCTCAAAGGTTGGACATGCCTTTTTCGGACTTTTTCGATGGTCAGCTGACTACAATCCTAAGAGTGAATCTACGAGCACCTCGGTGTGGGTAAGACTACCAAATCTTCCTCTCCCTCTATATGACAGCGCCTTCATTGAGGCGATAGTCTCTACCTTTGGTTATTTTATTGCAGTAGACGATAGAACTAAGGCTTGTGTCTCAGTTAAGTATGCTCGCGCTTGTGTAGAGCTAGATGTGACTCAGAATTTACCGGAGGCTGTTTGGATTTCTCTGCCTGATAATCAGGGTTTCTGGCAACCTATTGTCGCTGAGACAAAACTAGCCTATTGTAGCAAATGCAAGGTCCATGGGCATCTCTTAGCTATTTGTCGGAAGGTCAAACAGTCCTTTGATATCCTTAAGTCTAAAGATGGTGGTTCCATGGTGGTTATCTCGAAAGAAGGAGCTTCGGCTAAAATTCCCATTCAGTCTGGGGAAACCGGCTGGGTCAAGGTTGGAAAAAATAACTCTAGGACTTTGGAGGATCTTCCCCCCGGCGATCTCAGTGATAAGGCTCTTGAGGCTGCTCGGATGGACTTGGGTGTTGCAGAGGATCCTCCTATAGCGGTGCTTATAGATGGGGTTGGGTCAAGATCTAGGAAGGTTATCGGGAAAAGGGTATCTACAGTCAGCTCCAGTGAGGGGGATCTCTCTAAGGTGGATGCTTCAAAATAGTCCGATATGGTTCTTGAGGAAGACAGATCCGGGGAAAGGTTTAAAAAACCTCCGAACGATTTTTCAGAAGCTGAGCTTCGGCTAAAGAAGCAAAGCACCGATAAAATTTTCTTTAGTGAGGAGCTAGGAGTGCTAGTTCATCCTGGTTCCATTCAACACTATAAAAACATTTTGGATAAAGCTGGTTGCACAAGGAGCCCTGGTAGAGGTAGAGCGGATAGAAGATTTGCGGATGCTCTTTCAAATTGCATTATACCTGGCAGCAAGCACTATCTCCCCAAGGTGTCTCAATGATTAAAGGTCTCTGCTGGAATGTTAGAGGGATTGCAAATCGAGGTACCATTTGTTTCCTAAAAAGTTTATTAATCAAACATGATATTTCCTTTTGTGCCGTGCTAGAGCCTAAATTGCAAGGGGACAAAATTTTTTCTATCGCTAGGAAGTTAGGTTTCTCTAGATTTATGCAGGGGAACCCTACCAATAATCATATTTGGATATTTTGGAAGGATTCATTAGATGTTTCCATTTTAAATATCAGTTCGCAACATATCTCTTGTGAAGTTTCCATTGCTGCGTCTGGTATTAAGTCTATATGCTCTGTCGTCTACGCATCATACAAAGCAAATGACAGATTGATGTTATGGGAGACTCTTGCCAAAGAGGCCATTTGTATCACAGATCCCTGGATTATTATGGGAGATTTTAATGCAGTGTCTCATGCTGGTGAGAAAAAAGGTGGTCAAAAATTCGGAAACAAAGCTTCCTCAGATTTCAATAGTTTTATCGCTGACAACGGGCTTACGGATGTTGGGTTCTCTGGTAATAAATTCACTTGGTGTAACAATCAAGTGGGTTTGAGGAGTATATGGATGAGGCTTGATAGAGTGCTTATTAATGGGCTAGCTGCAGCTTGGTTTCCGGAGCTTAAGGTGATACACCTTCCTCGTATACAATCTGACCATTGCCCTTTACTGATCTCCTTCAGCAAAAAAGAATATGTGCAAAGTTTTTTTAGCTTCAATCCAGCCTGGATTAAGCACGCTGATCTGCACTCCTTTGTTCGGACTTCTTGGGATGCTCGGGCTCATGTCAACCCCTTAATTAATTGCTCTGCTAAACTCAAAAGACTGAGAAGCGAGTTGCGGAGTTGGAATTGGAATGTCTATGGGGATATTAATCAAAAGATTAGTGATCTCAGTAAACTAGTGGAGGATAATGAATTTGTCCTGCAGAATTGTTGGAGTCCGGAAAGTGAGGAAGATCTAGTGCTTTGTCAAAAGAGGCTTCAAACAGCTTTAGATGATCGACAATTATTCCTAAACACTAAATCTCAGATAGGATGGATGCAGGAGGGGGATAGGAACACTGGGCTGTTTCACGCAGCTATTAAGGCTCGAAGGGCTGCCAACAATTTTAAAGTTACTCTTCCCTCGGGTTTAGTTTCAGATGACCGAGAGGAAATTGGGTCTTTGGCCACAGGTTTCTTTCAGGACTTACTTGGAGGTTTTTCTGCCATTCCTGAAAGGAACTTCTTTGATAATATACGGCCCATGATTTCTGCCTCAGATAATTGCAAGCTGAGTGTTATTCCTGATGAAGACGAGATCTGGCTCGCTGTTTCTAATCTGCCAGAGAACAGCTCCCCAGGATCAGATGGGTTCACAGGTGTTTTTTATCAGTCGTGCTGGAATATAATTAGAGAAGACATTATAGAAGCAGCCCAGATTTTCTTTAAGGGTGTCAGCCTTCCCAACTGCATCTCAGCTACGGTGCTTACTCTTATTCCGAAAGTTAAGAACGCTACCTCTCTTGACCAATTAAGACCGGTCAGCCTCTGCAATTTTTTTCACAAAATCATCTCTAAGATTTTAAATGATCGGCTTCGTCCCCTTCTTGAAAGAATTATCAGCCCGGAACAATCAGGTTTCATTCCAGGGAGGTCCATTCATCATAGCATTGCGCTGGCTCACGATCTAGTTTCAGATATCAATAAAAAAGTTCATGGGGGTAATGTGTTGATTAAAATTGACATGGCAAAAGCTTATGATCGAATTTCTTGGGTCTTTCTTCTCCGAGGTATGAGGGCCTTAGGGTTTAACGAGCAGTGGTGCGATCTTGTGTATCGGAATATTAGCAATTGTTGGTATTCTATCCGGATTAGAGGGAAATCCTTTGGGCACTTTAAATCCAATAGGGGGCTGAGGCAGGGGGACCCCTTGTCTGCCAGCCTCTTTGTAGTGGCTATGGAATTCCTCTCCAGTTTGCTGAAGGGGGCTGGTAGGAGGGGAGGAGGTGTAAAACCTTACTGGTCTTCTCTTCAAGCTGCTAATATCAATCATATTCTCTACGCAGATGATGTGTTGGTTTTCACTAATGGAGGGAGGACCTCCTTCGCTAAAGTCCTTCAGATTCTAAAATGCTTCTGCGTTAACTCTGGGCAGCAACTCAGCGATAGAAAATGCAAGGTTTTCTTTTCCAAGCATATAAATAATACTAGGAGAGCTATGATTATTCAGCTGTCGGGCTTTATCCCCAGTGCCTTCCCTGTCCGGTATTTGGGAGCCCCCTTATTTCCAGGGAGGCCTAGAAGTTCTTATTTTCAGGGGATAGTTGATGGTATCAAAGGGAGGCTTCTTGGCTGGATGAAATCCTTTCTTTCTATGGCCGGGAGGATCACTTTAATCAAGGCAGTCCTTCAATCCATTCCCATCCACTGCATGTCGGTATTACCTGTTCCTAAAGGTACGATTAGGGATATAGATAAGGTCATAAGGAATTTTTTGTGGGACTCTGGAGGAGTGTCTCGGCATCATTGGGTTAAGTGGGAGACAGTATGCTTGCCTTCTAGTGCTGGGGGTCTGGGGATCAGAATTCTGCAGCAGGTTATGTCTGCGTTGCAAGGGAAACTAGCCTGGAATTATCTGCTCAATTCTTCTTTGTGGGCTAAACATGCTAGAAGCAGATTTTCCATTGGAGGCAGAGGTTCTTGGCTTTGGAAAACTATTTCCCCTTACATTTCTAGTATCTCCTTGAACTGCCGGTGGATCCTAGGGAATGGCAATACTTCTTTTCCCGATTTCTGCAGGGGTATTGCCATAGAATGTCCTAAGAGTTTAAGGAAGTATCAAGTTAAAGAAGTAGTTCAGAATCCGGTTTGTAGAAGACAATTTTTGCATAATATGAACCCCCGTATTTATCTGTCCATTGGAGAGTCCTTGTCTGATAGCATCTTAGACAGATTAGTTTGGGAAGGGGACACTAGTGGTATGGTCACTACAGCCAACTTCCTGAAGAGCTTCAGCCTTCCTCATCCTTGTATTAAAAAGTTCGAAGTCATCTGGAGCTATTTTGTCCCTGCAAAAGTCTCCTGCTTCCTGTGGAAGGTTTTTCACTCAGCCCTCCCCACTCATGATAATGTCATCAAAACTGGCTGCCAGATTGCTAGCAAATGTGTCTGCTGCATTGATCCGAGCATTGAAACTATGGAACATTTGTTTCTTCGTAGCAATAAAGCTAATCTGATGTGGGATTTTATTTGCCCTATATTCTATAAAAGAAAACCAACAACGTTTCATCAGCTCTGTTATGATTGGGGAACTTCAGTTGATCTCAATACTTTTAAAGACTGCTTAGGGTTTGGCCTCATTAGCTGCTGCTTGTGGGACATCTGGAATTTCAGAAATAGGATGGTCTATAATGATAAGCCAGGGTTTTTAGTAAATGCAACATTTTCAGATGGGCTGCGACCCTCGTCAGCACAATTAAGGCCCCTTGCATTCAAGATTTATTGGCTACCAATGTTTGTAAAGTGCTCCATGTAAACCCCAGATTTGTTAAGTCGGACAGATTGACTTGGGACACTTGGCAGCCAACAGCTAAAGGAAACACTTGCAATTTTGCTATTTATATTGGCGAGGATAACACTAGAATGGCTGCAGTGATCCGGGATCGCTATGGTATGTTTGTTGCTGCTATTAAAATTGTTGCGGCTCGAAAACATTTCCTGCAGGGTTTGATGCAGATTATTTGTGAGGTGCGAGCTAGAAATTTATATTTCCAGTGTTTACGGATCTCTCATCCCGACGTGCATCTTCTTGGACACAGCTACTCGGTTGATTGGAAGGTTTTCCAGGTTAAAAGATTGCTGGTTAAAAGGCTCAAGAATCTTGACATTTTTAGTATTTGTCACTCCCTTAATAGGCCAGCAGATGTATTGTGTTTTTCTGAGTTTAAGGCCTGCTTCTCCTCCAGATTTGAAGAGATTCCTAGAGTTGTTCAACTTGCTTTCGCCAGCGACTTGAAGCCTCAACCTTGCTCTTTTAGGGAGCAGCTCATTGCTATTTGATTGTTTGCCCTCTTGCGTTTTCTCTTGGCCTAGCTTTGGTTGAGGAGGGTGATGCAGGTTTATGTGGTCGGCAGGTTTATTAGTGGTGTTTTGCGTTGGGTTGTGTTTTATGGTTTGTGGTTTGTTAGCTTAGTTGCGCAGATTTTTGTTGCTAGCTCCTTGGCAGGTGTTTGCCTGTTTTTTCTGGTTTTTGGTGCCCGTTTGTGAGGGTTAGGGATGGTTGCTTTAGCTGATTGTGCAGCCTGATTGTAAGAGCCTTGGCCCAGGCTGTTTGGGCTGGTATTAATAGTATCAGGTTTTATTAAAAAAAAAAAAAAAAAAAAAACACTTGCACTACAATGAGTGATAAGTTCTCCTTCTGAGAACACAGTACTGCAACATAGTCTGTTCAAGCTTCAATCGGAGCACCTTATGATCAATTTCTCATAAACTCAATTTTTACCAATCTCTAATGATGATAGTTGCTCCGATCTCCCTTGCACTCTGCGTCCTTATCTTAATGATCTCTCTTTTCTGCAGACCTTTCTTTTCCCCGATCTCCTCTATCAATATAGATTAGATTCTAGTTTATTTGATAGGAAACTAAAATAGATAATCATACTTTTCTTATTGAGCCCCCCGATCTTCCGTCCCCGAGATCTCATCAATATCTTCAGCATATTCTTACCTTTATTTTAGAAAAATCCGAGATATGCAATATTTGCACCATTGCTGACGATCCTATTGTACGCGCCTCTGTCCAGGCTAACTCTGGCTCACCCTCTTATTCAAGCTTGATATTCCTTGGTCATGTGAATCTTGTTGGTCTGCTTCGACACTCCTGATACAAGTTAAAGACTTTTGACTGATACAGACTCCGTTTGTGAAAAACATGTCACACACACATCCATGGGACACATGGATTTAACACTCCCCCTTGGCATTTTTTTGGCTAAACTTTTCTAGTTTCACAAGGCTAAGTTTCTACTAAGCGCTTCTACAATAGCACTTGTTACCCACGACATTACTCCCACTTTTTGCTAACAAAAGTGACAAGGGAATACATCACCAACCAAAACTGGAAACAGATAGCTAGTAGAGTAAACACAAAAACCAGAGACATTACTTAGGCGGGGGTGTCTTCGCATCCTCTGCATCACATGTCTGAATCATCATTAGAGTCAGATCCTCAATTTCCTTGACAACCTCAGGGACTTCAAAACTTTCTCCTGAACAACTCTCGTCTCCTGAACAATCTTCCACTTCTTTCCAACCTCACTGTTGCTGAACCATCACGGTTGACATCTCCAGTGAGGAGTCAGAGTCTGATGACTTCTGGATTGCTCCTATCTCAGTGAATTCTCCAAAGCCTAAAGGAGAATCTTCCAAGGGTGGAGCACAAGTTCCTCCGGCTTCCCTAGCTATGCCCGGAGACGTCCACAAAGGGATCTGGTCGCCAGGCGAACGATTATCCATGAGAAGTTGCTGGAGGTTGGAAGGTACAAGGTGGCTATGATTATTCTAATACTCGAAGAGGTAAACCTTTTAAAGTTGCTTACTATGTCCAAAAGGTATTGTGAACAGATAGTTAGAAACTTTTTGGTATATTTGCCTGAGAACTTTAGTGAAGAAGGGAAGGAAGATTTTGGTAGGAGTTTCGTGAGAGGGAAGCAGGTGATGATCACTCCTACTGTGATAAACAGTTTCTTGGAGATTGATGGGGAGGCCAGTCTTCTTGTTATCAATTTGTTCTTCTTGTTGAGCTTCCTTGATCTTTTGAGGTCATCAAGTTTGATTTTGAGTGTTAATTTTCTTTTGATACATCTAAATGAAGCTTTACACTTTGAGTTTCACAAGTTAAGCTCCATTTTTTTATTTAAAGTTCTTCTTAATTTGTTTATGCGTGTAATGATGTGTAGTTATTTTAGAAAAGATGTGTAGTTATTTTAGAAATTGTTATTCTAAACTGTTGTAAATTATTATTTGGCTAGTATTGACTTGGAAAAATTACTATCATTTCAGCTACAAGAAATCATGGATAAGAGTTGGATGGAGTTGGAAAGATATCACGCTTGGTATTTATTGCAAGTCCCTAAAATAGAATCAACACTTGACCAAAAGATGATGATCAGAGTCAACCAAGTTTGCTCCAAGAATCGGCAAAGAACTCAACCAAGAAAGAACCAAAAGACACAAGGATTTTATTTTGGTTGAGCGAATGTGACCTACATCCAGCGATCACAAACTAAGGGAAGAATCAGGAACAACGTGTTAAAAACCTCACTCAAAGCATACTCAAGCCCAAACCTTCAGTAATAAATGTCTTTTAAAAAAACTTGGGCAGTTTCCTTGCTCTCTTCTATGCTTTCAATGAGAATTTCATTTTAGTTCAAGGCAAATAAACAAATCATATCCAAAAGAGTAACTAACTTAAATCATAAGCTAGCACATTTTCTTGATCTTTAAGTAACATCGAGAATTCAAATATTTGAATTTCCTTGAACCACAAGTTACTGAATTTGAGGATATTTCACACAATCTCCACCTTGTCTTCCAAGTCTCCCTTGAGTAGCTCGTTAGGATCATTCTTCAAGCTTAGTAACCTTGATCAATTCCAAGCACAGATCAAACTTCTTCACTAGAAATATGTAGGTTAACATATCGGCTGGATTCTCATTAGTTGATATCTTCACAACATGAACCTCTTCTAAATTTGTCACTTCCCTGACAAAATGCATCTTCACATCAATTAAGTTTAAACTTCTCATGAAACACTTGATGCTTCGATAAATGAATAGCTCCTTGACTTTCACAAAACCCATCCACAGTGTCTTGAGCATAGCCTAACTCACCATTACTCCCTTTAATCTAATAGCTTTCTAGATAACCTCAATGAGGGCTATATACTCAGCCTCTGTTGTAAATAGTGCTACTACATGTTGTAAGCTTGCTTTTCAACTCGCAGCAGTACACAAAACTAGTTTTCATTTGATCATCCTTTGATTCCTCACTAGCTCCGCCATATAACAAGCCTTTTCCAATGCTACCTTTCACATATCTTAACACCCACTTCACTGCCAACCAGTTTTCCTTCCCTGGATTAGACATGAACCTACTTACCAGACTACAACATTTTCCAAATCAAGTCTTGTGCATACCATTGCATACATAAGACATCCAACCACACTCGAGTAAGGAACACTCTTCATATACTTTGATCCTTAGGACTTTGTTGCTCTACTCTTGGAATACACTCCTTTCTTTTGAAGATCCATTTGCACCTCACTAACTTCTTATTCACTGGTCTATCAATCAAGATACAAGTGTTGTTCTTATCCAATGATGCCATCTTTTGTTGCATTGCCTCAAGCCATAGCTTATTATCATGCAATCTCAGGGCCCTTACATAGCTCTTTGGTTCGGCCTCTTGTGTCTCCTCTCCCACATTGAATGCAACTGCCACTATATCACTAAACCCATATCTCAATGGCTGCTTGATCTCCCTCCTTGGTTTTTCCCTTGCCACACTGCCTTGGATGATCAGCATACTCCCTTGCCAAAGGTTTCTGCATTCCTCTAGGGTTCTCCTCCTCAAGCTCTTGATGATTAGCAACATCTTGATGATATTCAACTTCTTGGTGCCCATGAGTATCATTCTCAACCTTGTTACGGATATGGCATCTGTGACAAAGCGAAGAAGCCGAGCGGAAGAAGAGGCTACAGCAACCTCTGGTACTTGGAGCTGGTACTTGCAAATGTAGACTGACAAAACAAAAGAGCTAGAAGACGTATAGCATCCTGTGATGACTGGATCTGGTACAGATGCTCAGAAGGGATCAAGACAAGAACCAGAAGAGGCTATAGCATCCTCTGACGATTCAAGGCTAACGCATTCAGAGAGTATCTGTGTAGCCTGAAATTCACAGCGTCTCAGTTAGGCAGATTTGTGAACAAGCAGTTGCTGCAGCACACTCTTGTTCACTAAGAAATTGTCTCAGCAAACAAAGAACAAGACAGAAGTTTGTTCACCCAGTTCGGCCAACTGCCTACGTCTGGGGAGGACTATTCTCCAGTCCTCAATCCACTAAACACGAAGGTCTCCAAGTACACTCGGTTACAACTCTACGCAACCTATGCTACTCAACCTTGTGTGGATCACTTGACACAATCAGAACAGGCTCTGACTTGTGTCTACACACCCTCTACAAATGTCAATCTAGAATAGCTACAGACTTCTCAAGACTCGGCCTATTCTAAACTACACTCACTCAGCAGGGTTGCTGTAGCAACTGCTGTAACACACAGCTGAAGCACAATTTGTCCGCGTCGCTCCAAAGCCTTCTGCCGAGCCGTTCGAACGATTCCACGAGCGCTGCACACTCTGGAATACTCCCCCTCACTCAGTGACCTCCTGCCACTAGCGAGAACCACCGCTTAGACACTCGACCGAGCTACACACCCGTCAGTTCTTCCGCGGCTGCCCTTGATCAACCAACAAGCACCACTGCTCTGAATTGGCTTCCAGATCAAGCTCGAATCAGACTCTGCAAGTCCTGATTCCCTTCTGCTTCTGTCACCACAGCTCTGCGCTCACGCTCTTCTCTCGGGTGATGATCGAAGAAAACGTCTGTCGCACACCAAAATTGCTCTCTCTGAATTCTGTGTATGCACTCGTGTATCCCTCAGCTTCGATCAACCCTTCTACTCTAAACCCCTTTCTCTTAAATAGCAGCACCAGCTTTAAGCAATGTCCAGGTTTAAGCAATGTCCCAAAAGGAACAATTATCTCCTAAAATCTAGGGGATTAGATTTGATTTTTATCTTCAATGCAAATCTCCTTCTCTGACTAGGAAACCTCACTGGAAAATACTCCACAATATTTTAGAAATTCTTCTAATGATCTTCGTAGAGTTTCCAGCCCTTCTAGACAATCCCAGGACGCTGGTGCTTCTCGGACAGTTGATGCAGCCACTTGAACAAGCTCCTGCTATAGCATCCCCTGCTGCAGCTGCTGCTAGTTCACTTGTGCTGGTTTTGTCAAACACTGCCATACTACATTATCAATCTCCCCCTTGGCATTTTGACAAAACCCTACAGAGAGTTGTTTGTAGAATATAATTTCTTAGCCTCCCCTTCTTCTCCTTATCGTCTCCTCCCCCTTTTTGGAATAAATGGCAAGGGGGCGAGCTCCTGGCTGCCCTATGGAGGTAAAACACAGAGCCCCAGAAAAGCTCTCAAGTCTTCGAACCGGACTGCATCCAGAGCTTTTGTGAAGATATCAGCAAGTTCTTTGGTAGACACCACATGTTGTAGCGCGATGATATTCTTTTCTACTAGATCACGGATGAAGTGATGACAAATGTCAATATGCTTGGTTCTGCTGTGCTGAACCGGATTCTTAGATATGCTGATGGCACTCATGTTGTCACAGTAGAGGGTCATTTCATCTTGATCAAGCCCATACTCACTCAGCATTTGCTTCATCCACGGCATTTGTGCACAGCAGCTCCCAGCTGCTATGTATTCAGCCTCGGCAGTGGATAGAGAAATGCTGTTTTGCTTCTTGCTGAACCAAGAGACCAGGTTATTTCCTAGGAAGAAGCATCCTCCCGAAGTGCTCTTCCTGTCCTCTGAGCATCCTGCCCAGTCCGCATCACTGTATCCTACCAGATTAGCATTTGTGTCCTTAGTATACCATAATCCGTAGTGCACAGTTCCTCCAACATACCGAATGATGCGCTTGACCAACTGCAAGTGACTATCTTTGGGACAATCTTGAAATCTGGCACAGACTCCTACTGCAAAGGAAATGTCAGGGCGGCTGGCAGTCAGGTATAACAAACTCCCAATCATGCTTCTGTAGATAGTCTGACTCACTTCCATACTGTGCTCATCTTTAATGGCTTTAACATGAGTGGCAGCAGGAGTTCGCTTGTGACTGGCCTTATCTAGCTGGAACTTCTGCACAAGATTCTTGCTGTATTTGCTTTGAGCAATAAAGATGCCATCTTCTTTCTGGGTAATCTCCAGACCAAGAAAGTATGACAGTTCTCCAACCATGCTCATTTGAAATTCTTGCTGCATGTGATTCACAAACTGCTTCACCAGGTGCTGAGACTTTGATCCAAAGACAATATCATCCACATAGATTTGAGCAATGATCACATCTGACTAAGTTCTTTTGACAAATAGAGTTTTGTCAGCTCCCCCTCGTTTGTAGCCATGTTTTTCTAGGAACACTGTCAACCTCTCATACCATGCCCGAGGTGTCTGTTTCAGTCCATATAAGGCTTTCTTCAACTTATATACATGCTCTGGATGATGAGGGTCTTCAAAACCTTTTGGCTGAGAAACATATACTTCTTCAGTGAGGTCTCCATTCAGGAACGCACTTTTGACATCCATTTGATATAGTTTAAACCCCAGGAAACAAGACATTGCTAGAAGAAGTCTGATGGCCTCCAAGCGAGCCACTGAAGCAAACGTTTCTTCAAAGTCTAGACCCTCAATCTGAGAATATCCCTGGGCAACCAGTCTGGCTTTATTTCTTGTAATGTCTCCCTTTTCATCAGTTTTGTTTTTGAACACCCACTTTGTGCCAATAATATTTACTCCATTTGGTCTGTCCACCAGATCCCAAACATCGTATCTTTCAAACTCTGCCAATTCTTCCTGCATCGCCATTATCCAGAATTCATCACTCATGGCTTCCTTGAAATTCTTAGGTTCAATGCTGGACATAAAACATGTATTGAGGTAAGCATGGCTTCTGGTTCTTCTTTCTGACGGATCTCCAGTTACATTTGTTAGGGGATGATTCTTCTGAATCTTCTTCGGAGGCTGCCGTGAAGGAGGATCAGAAGTCTCGGAGTTCACATCTTCAGACATGCTTTCTAATTGTATATCTGGATTTTCTGCTTCAGCACTTGCTGTAGCATCTTCTGGAGCCACAGCTTGTTCACTTCTGTTCTGACTGACAGACACCTCTTCAAGGTCAGAGTCTTCATCATCAGTGGCAGTATCAGAGACAGGAACTTCTTCAGCATCGTTGACAACAACATTTATGGATTCCATTACTGTATGTGTCCGCTGGTTGTAGACTCGATACGCTCTGTTGTTTGTTGAATAGCCCAAGAACAAACCAGGATCACTTTTTGGGTCAAGTTTCTACCTATACTCTCGATCTCTCAGAATAAAACAGTCACTTCCAAAGACGTGAAAGTATTTAACCGTGGGCTTCTTCTGATTCCAGAGCTCATAGCAGGTCTGGTTGGTTCCTCTCCGTAGGGTGACTCTATTGATGATGTAACATGCGGTGTTCATGGCCTCTGCCCAGAATTTCAGGGGAACCCTCTTAGCATGAATCATGACTCTGGCCATTTCTTGGGTTGTTCGATTCTTTCGTTCCACTACACCATTCTGCTGAGGGGTAATGGGAGAGGAGTACTGATGTGAGATACCCCTTTGTCGACAGAAATCATCCGTATCTTCGTTTTCAAATTCCCTGCCATGATCACTACGAATGCTGCTGATTCTGAGATTTTTCTCTTGCTCTAGGCGAGACACCAGTGACACAATAACTCTCACAGTATCTGATTTTTCTCTGATAAAATCAATCCAGGTGAATCTGGAGTAGTCATCAACACAGACAAATGCATACCTCTTTCTGCCCAGACTCTCGACTTCCATTGGTCCCATCAGGTCCATGTGAATCAACTGTAGAGGCCTGGTAGTACCAATATCTTTGACTCTTGGATGCGAAGCCTTCTTTTGTTTCCCAATCTGACAGTCTCCACAGATAGAGTTTGTCTCCCCTTTTAACAGCGGTATTCCTCTGACTAGCCCTTCTGTAGCAATTCTCTTCAGAGTTCTCAGGTTAACATGCCCCATCCTTCTGTGCCATAGGATCATTTCCTCGGCCTTTGTCAGCATACATTTCTGTACCGGTGAGTTTGAACTCACGTTGAGAAGATAACAGTTACTTTTTGATCTGGCTCCTTCCATTATACATTTTCCAGATTTGTCGAGGACTTTGCATGAGTCTTTCGTAAATTTCACCTGTTTAGTCCCATCACACAGCTGACTAATGCTTATGAGATTTGCCTTTAGCCCTTCCACTAGTAAGACATTGCTCAGGCTCGGCATTCCTTCAACTGCCAAAGTTCCCTTTCCCATAACTCTTCCTTTTAGGCAAATCCAAACTTCACCCGTTGTTCCAGACAGGGTGTAATGTTTTTCAAGAAGGATCTTTCTCCTGTCATGTGTCCTGAACAACCATTGTCAAAGTACCAGCTTATCTTGTCCGAGGTACTAGCTGTGCTGACAAGTGCGAGGAGCTGGGTCTGTGCATGATTCTGCTTGACAGGTTCCCTGGCTGCAGCTATTCCGGCATGATCTGAGGAATAGTTTCTTTTAATGTGACCTTTGCGCCCGCAGCTGTAACATTTTTTATACTTTCAAGCTCTCTTGTTGCGGTGATACAGAGGTTGCTGTAGCAAGTCCTGGTTCACTCTTCCTTGTGTTTTTCTGCCTCTTCTGACTGACCTGTATCTGGCCAAGTTGCATTCATCTTCACTCAGATCTTTCTCGTCTTCACTTCCACTGGCAGAGAGAGCCCTCTTTTTCATCGGTTTGCTAGTGCAGTTGATTTGTCGATGACCGTAACCTGCACAGTTCCAGCATTGGACTCCCTTTTTCATTTCTTTCTTTTCGTCTTCATTCTGAGCCGGTTCCTTCCCTTCCTGTTATTCTCACGGCCCCTTCTGAATTGTTTTCGCGAGGAAGAGCTATTCCCGGTTCTGGATTCCATGTTCTTCAGGAGCTTTCCAAGGTTCTTGACAAGCATACTCAGCTGATCATCTGGAACTGCCTTCTTGGATTCTGCTTCAGCTTTTAGTCCAACATCCTTGTCCTTAGCAGTGATGTTTTCTTTAACCAGCTTCATCTCAAATTGTTTGAGAGACCCCATCAACTCTTCAAGCCTCATAAATCTGACATTTTGAGCTTCTTCAATGGCCGTCACTTTCATGTCAAATCTTGTGGGCAGCGATCTGAGAACCTTTCTGATCAGCTTTTCTTCAGGGATGGGTTCACCAAGAGCATGGGCTTCATTTGCAAGATCACAGAGTTTAGCATTAAACTCAGTGACAGTCTCCTCTTCCAGCATTCTCAGATTCTCAAACTGTGTAGCAATGATCTGGAGTGTTGACAGCTTCACTCTATCAGTTCCTTCATGTGCAGTTTGCAAAATATCCCACGCTTGTTTGGCCATGTCACAATTCGATATCAACCTGAAATTGTTAGCATCAACTGCAGCAAAAATTGCATTCAGGGCCTTTGAATTACCAGTTGCTGCAGCTCCCTCTTCAGCAGTCCATTGTTCTTCAGGCTTAATCCGTGTGACTCCCTGTTCATCCATAGTAATTGGGGGAGACCACTGAACCATGATTGCTCACCAGGTCTTTTCATCAATGGCCTTGAGGAAGGCTTTCATCCTAGCCTTCCAATATCCATAGCTGCTTTCTTCCAACAATGGAGGTCTGCTTGTGCTCTGTCCTTCTTTCATTGTCACGGCAATTTCAGAGACACTGTAGGATCTTTTACTCTGTGTGTCGAGCTCCGGCTCTGATACCAATTGAAATTCACAGCGTCTCAGTTAGGTAGATTTGTGAACAAGCAGTTGCTGCAGCACACTCTTGTTCACTAAGAAGTTGTCTCAGCAAACAAAGAACAAGACAGGAGTTTGTTCACCCAGTTCGGCCAACTGCCTACGTCTGGGGAGGACTATTCTCCAGTCCTCAATCCACTAAACACGAAGGTCTCCAAGTACACTCGGTTACAACTCCACGCAACCTATGCTACTCAACCTTGTGTGTTTCACTTGACACAATCAGAACAGGCTCTGACTTGTGTCTGCACACCTACAAATGTCAATCTAGAATAGCTACAGACTTCTCAAGACTCAGCCTATTCTAAACTACACTCACTCAGCAGGGTTGCTGTAGCAACTGCTGTAACACACAGTTGAAGCACAATTTGTCCGCGTCGCTCCAAAGCCTCTGCCGAGCCGTTCGAACGATTCCACGAGCGCTGCACACTCTGGAATACTCCCCCTCACTCAGTGACTTCCTGCCACTAGCGAGAACCACCGCTTAGACACTCGACCGAGCTACACACCCGTCAGTTCTTCCGCGGCTGCCCTTGATCAACGCAAATCTCCTTCTCTGACTAGGAAACCTCACTGGAAAATACTCCACAACATTTTAGAAATTCTTCTGATGATCTTCGTAGAGTTTCCAGCCCTTCTAGACAATCCCAGGACGCTGCTGCTTCTCGAACAGTTGATGCAACCACTTGAACAAGCTCCTGCAATAGCATCCCCTGCTGCAGCTGCTGCTAGTTCACTTGTGCTGGTTTTGTCAAACACTGCCATACTACATTATCATAGCCGATCAATCTGGAGGAGCTAGGAGGATGTCCGGGTGTTTGCTACCAAAGGAGCAACGGTTAGAGATAGTGATCAGAGATCTTCAGCAGAGGCGTGGATGAAGGCCAACAAGATAAGGTTTCTAAATTCCAATTTAGGAAACCGAATCTCAACAACTTCCAGGAATCCAAGGGAGGATTCGGATTCGGAAGGTAGCATTATCTTGTGGGAATCCAGGGAAGGATTCGGAAGGTAGCATTATCTATTGGGACTGAAAGTGCTGAAGATATATATGCAGGCAGGGACCAAAGCATAGACACACATCGAAGAACACACACACACTGAGCAGAGACAAGAGTTTGCGAAAGTAGAGAAGTGCTAGAGCAATAGTTGTGTTTTCAGCTGAGGAGTGATCAGGACTGGTGTAGTCTAATCCTATATTGATTCGAGGGAGTCGACTAGAGCGGAGCCTCGTTGACAGGCCAAACGGTTGACAGTCACGGACTATCCCAACGTGCTCCTTGATAGTGGCGGGAGGTCATTGATCGAGGGGGAGCAACGTGATGGACCGTATTTATACGATCCATCGAGTTGTTTATTCCCATTGTTTAATTTCATTTTGTGTGTGAAAGATTACTTCTTGGTAGTGTTTTGCATCGCAGGTGTATCAAGACCGCTTTGGAACTTTATTGCGCATTTGGACGGATATAGACCAAATCTGGGCAGATTGACCTGTTTGTCATCGAAGGTTTGCCGAGCACACGACTCTTACCCGATTGAGGAGTGCTATATCTTCTTGGAAAGCTAATTCAAAGGGCTACAACATCGTGGTTTACACCCAGATGTGATTCAAAGGTTTAAAGGGTCAAACGAGCAAGATTCTAACACTGCAGAAGTGATCCGATCAAGCAAAGGACGAATCAGAAGTGACTCGCCCAAGACCAGGAGTGATTCTCCCGGATCACAAGTGAGCTGCCCAGCTCCGGAGGCCACTGATTATTTGATTACACCAAGAGTGCACGAGTCACTTTGGAGCCAGCCTGAATCACTATTGATTTGCCCAGCTTATGAAGACATTTTGATTCGCCCAAGTCACCATGGAGTTTGCCCGGATCAAATGTGACTCGTGCAGCAGGGGAAGCGCACTGAGTATGTGATTCGTGCAAGAGAAGTCATCCTTACCCAATTTTAAAAGAATGAAAAGGAGAAAGAAACCCTAGGTTTTTTGATAAGTTTTTTTGCCAGAACAACTGAGGAGAAGGACCTTAGTCAAGGCTATTCATCTTGTTTACTGTTCATCGTCGGAAGTACTGTTCACAATTTTCGTTTTTTCTGAACTCAGTTTATTTTCATTATTATTTTAGATGGATAGTAATAGCTAAATCCTAACTCGGTTTGGGGATTTGTGTTCCAACGAACGGTTTGAGATACTTATGTTTTCATAATTCGATTCAATGAACTACTTTTCTTGAACTTAATGATATGCTTGTATATTTGATTGGAGGAACTTAACGGTGATCTAGTTAAGCTAGCAGTGCATGATATTCGATTAGGCCAACAATAGCGTAAGCTTAGAGGTGGAACTAGTACTGGTAACTAAGAGGATAAATATTACATCTCCTTGGGAACTTAGCGGTTAAGAGTAGGTAGAACATTGAATTCGACGTTACCTTAGCAGGATTGTTAGACTAGAATGGTAGTTTTACTTATTCATGCATGTTTCAATCGATGATTACCAGTTGCAATGCATATCCCTGAACTGATTCTTTCACGATTTTGATAAACAACAACATCATTCTTAACCCCCCTTTTTAGTGTGACAGTTAATCAATAGAACTCTATACTATTTGCTCTCTCGTGGGTTCGACCCTGGTTATCACTAGCAAGTGGATATTATAAATTTAACTTGGACGCACACAATGAAGTTCCGTCAAATTTTGGCACCGTTCCCGGGGAGAGCAACGCTCAGTATAGAGTTCTAGCTTTTATTTTTCTTGTTTTGCTTTGTTTTTCTTATTTTTGGTGTTTTTGGCGGCGCATGTAAGAGGAATTTGAGCTACCGTTGTCCGATTAGCTATTATAAGATATTTTTCTAAGCGGAACGACCCTACTCAGGGTGGTTTCTCTGAACCCCAAGTGGAAAGCACTTCACTAATCAAATGATCAGATATAATAGATCTTACGTAACACGATTCCCTCTGTTACCGCTATGTAATTGGATCACCATGAGTGCGTCTGACTCCCTCAGACTGAGATCCCTCTCTTATCCACCTCGATCTGCCTCCCGCAGATCAGAAGTTCTCCTCATGAGAACACAAGCACTTCACCGAGTGTTTGCTTTTACAGACTGTTCGTACAGTAGTGAAACAGCCTGTAGTTATCTTCGAGTGAGCTTACTTCCGGCTGATCTCCAATGATGATTGAGCTCACTCCCGATGTATTCTTCCCCCACGAATTTAATCTTAGGTTATGGGATATTCGATACTCCATGCACTACTGGTTCCCCCCCTTTTATAATCTTGTCTTCTACGCAGATATTGTTCCTCGGGATCCATCAAATATACCATCAGATTGCATATAGTATATCCATCAAATATACTATCGGATCCATCCCAATCTTGCGAATATCCGATGATCATACTTTCCTAATGTGCATCCCAATCTTCCCTATATCCGGGCTGCCTTGAGACTGATCATAATCTTGCGTGTATCCTTGACTCTATTTTAGGAAACAGGAGCAAGACAATATTCGCTGACAATCTGACTACGCCTTTGTTCAAGCTAACTCTGGCTCACCCTCTGATTCAAGCTTGGTCTTGTGAACCTTATTGGTCTGCTCCGACAACCCAGATACAGATTATAGACTTTTGACTGATACAGACTCCGTTCCCTAAAAAATATGCCACGCACATCCATGGGACACATGGAATTAACAACATATTCATTAAAGGTAACATCCCTACTAACAACAGATTTCGTTTGGCCAGGCTCTAAGCATCACAAGTTGTTTCCCTTCACACCCTCGGGATATCCTATGAACATACACCTTAGAGTTCTTGATTCTAGCATTCCATGCTTCATATTTTCATAAGTTGCACAACCAACCACTTTAAGGCTACTATAGTCAACTTGATTTGAGCTCAAGACCTGCATTGGTGTCTTAAATCCAATGGCTAAAAAAAGGCATCTATTGATCAAGTAGCAAGCACTTTACACTACCTCTTTACAAAATACCTTAGGTAATCCTGCCTAAATCTACACCTCCTTTTTTGTAGGATGGTTCTATTATGTCTTTCAGCTAAATCATTTTGTTAAGGGTAAACTAAATAAAGTATTATGCTTAGATATCCATGATTTCTTACAAAAGTATAAAAGATCCTTCTTCAAGTAGCTAAGCCATTATCATACCCCCAACATTTTAACTTTGTTGTGTGCTTTCTTGACATCACCTGAGGAGCCATTAAGGTCAATTAATGATAGTTGATGTTCGTGGCATCGCATGACACTATATGTGGTGATGCCTAAGACGAGGCAACGTCTGGCTAAAAAGTGTGGCAACATTTGAGTGGTTTAATGGTTAATAAAAGCTATTAATAAGCACTTAAGTGACACCTGACTTAAATGAGGCGATGTCTGAGAGTAGGTGTTGCCTATCTGAATGTTGAGGAAACAATTTAGTGGGTTAAATGGATTTAAATGGTATTAATAAGAACTTAGATGATGCTTGATAACATGTGAGGCGTCACCTAGCTTTTAAGGAAGGCGTTGCCTGAGCATTATAGCCATGGTGCCTATATAAGAGAAGCATTTCTCTTCATTTGATCAATTTAAAAAACAACACATAAAGACAAAAGAAGTTCTCCAGCAATCCTCCTTTATAGGTTTTGAAGCCGTCTTCTCTTATTTTTGAGAGTTTCGCACTCTTCGTTTTGAATTGAACTTCGGTGATAGTGAAAGATCCAAAAGGTTAAAGGAGTAAGTTCTTGGTGCATGAAGGGTTACTCCTGAGTTGTTGCATAATGGGAAGCGGTTGGGCAAAGGATCCCAACAATGAAAGGAAGCAATAATGCTTTAAAGTGATCATCAAATGAGCTTCAACTCACTTCTATTCTGGTTTTGTCAAATTTCAATAAACATTCATTTTCTTTATTTATTTGTAGTATTTACAGAATTATTTCGATATTCGCACCTGACACCACCAACAATCTTAAAGCTTTATTTGGTGTACGATATCAAAAGTTTATTAAAGTTATTTATATTTTGATTTTTTTTATAGTAATAGAAACCAAAAACTAGATCACGAACATTGATGCTAATGTTCCAGTGGCTCTAGGAGTACACCCAACACCTAGTGTTGTGCCTGGGATTGCCTCAAGTGTGGCTACATCTAGGAATGGAATCGCGAGTTTAGTTTTAGGCGGGAGTGTGACACGTGTCCCTTATAATGATGCCGGCTAAAAGGACTAAGAAAATAATTGGTGGAACTTTAAGAGATGGAAACAATAGTTTTTATCCTACTTGACAACCTTAGGGTTGGCCCGGTTTCTAACACTTCGCTAAACAGTTTGAGTGTCTTTGGATGACAATACATAACTGACGATGCGGGCTGAATGCGTATTTTAACCCCTTATAGTTCTCAAGGTTGTGTTTGAGGGTCATGTTTCAATCATACAAGTGACATTTTTTTCAAACAAGTGATGTTAACTTCTGTTAAGGGTTGTCGCATCCTTGACAAACCTACCACAAGTTGATCTGGAGAGTTGTTACAGCAACCTGTGAAGATAGTAGCTAGAGCAACCTGAAGATATTCAACCCGCAGATTCTCAGCTAATGGCAAAAAGTGTATGATCGGAGTTCGGAGTAGAAGATTGGTTTTGAAAAAGCTTTTAGGAAGGAGATTGTTACAACCAAATCTCAATAAACTTCCTAAGATCTTGGAATAGATTGGGATTGCCAAAAAGTTTTTAGAAAGTGTTCTAAAACATTGAGATGATTAGGTTAAGTCTGTGTGATCATTGTGTTGAATAGTTGACAATGTACGCTAGTCTATGTGATCAAACTGAGCAAAGATTATAGCTAGGTTAGAAGTGGAGGTTGTTCTAGCATAGACTGAGAATTGGTACCTTTGTACTTTAACCGTTGATAGAGGAATCGTGAGGGCTGGAGAGAAGTCCACCCCAGACTTAGGCATTGGCTGAACTGGGTAACCAAAGTGTTTGAGTCTTTCAGGTTCAGTTATCGCAAGATTTATTTTGTAAGTGTCATAGAAGGTTGCTATAGCCACCTGGTTGATCAAGACACTAGACGCACGTTACGCGACACACGGAGCGGAATCAGGACGCGTGTTGCGGATAACTAAGGCTAACATAAAGGAAGGACAAAGCACTAGTAGACCACCATTGTTTGAAGGAGGAAACTATGGGTATAGGAAAGTTAGCATGAAAGCATTCCTGAAGGAAACATATGAAAAAGCTTGAAGAGCTATGATCTTAGAGTGGGCACATCCTCTAGCGATAGACGAAGCAGGAGTAGGATAAGAGAAACCTGAAGATACATGGATTGCTGAAGAAAAAGCTATAGCATCTGGCAACTTCAAATCTCTCAATGCCATATTTGTTGTAGTTGATGCAAATAACTTCAGACTAATATCAAGCTGTGATGTTGCCAAACATGCTTGGGAGATAGCTCATGAGGGGACATACAAAGTGAAGACGTCAAGAATCCAGATGATCACCTTAAAGTAAAAATAGGAATGCAACTCAAAGCAGTGAGGAGGGGAAGGACAAACTGAAGAAATTCGCTGCTAGGAATGTGAAGGTCTCGGCCACAGGCAATCTGAATGCCCTATCAGCCAAAAGAAGAACAATAAGTCCTATGCTGCCAACTAGAGCGATGAAGATTTAGAAGACAGTGAACATGAATCTGAACCCAGGAACAATCTAGCACTAGCATCCGTAGCAGACCTCAACCTCAACAACATTGATATCACACAAAACTCTACAGATTCGGAATGCAGCGTTGATGAAGAACTCACAGAGGAGAGTCTTGCTTAAAACTTCACCCTGATGCATCAAAATTGGCTGGAAGTAATTGAAATTAACAAGAATCTCAACACCAAGGTATCTAATCTAGAGGATGAAAAACCACCTGAGTCTGACCATCACCACCATGATGACTCAGGTCAAATAGCATGAAGAAGACTATGCCTCCATGATAGAAGAACTTAGTCTACACACGAGAATGGCAAGAATGCTTAACAATGGATCAAGCAACCTCGATGACATTCTAGCAAGTCAAATGTACGGAGGAGGAAACACGGGTCTTGGCTACATAGGTGAAGGAAGTTCTGGAACAACATTATTTGTTAGAGCCAAGGAGCCAAAAAAATATGAAAAGTGAGTACAAATATTGGATAGGCCAGGCAAATCTCAAAAGTAGGCTCAAAAGCAATCGCCTAGAAGAAACAACCAGCAGATGCTACAACAACCTCTGCATCAAGTGGTACTTTGACAGTGGCTGCTCTGGACACATGATAGGAGATCGAACCTGCTTGACCAACATTCAGCCATGCAAAGAACTACACGTGATGCTTGACAATGGGCTGAAAGGGAAAGCTCTTGGAAAAGGAACCCTAGACATGCAAGGACTACTCAAGCTAAAGAATGTGATGTTGGGGGATGGATTGAAAGCAAATCTCATCAGCATCAGCCAACTATGTGACGGTAGACACTTTGTCAACTTCACTCAAGTGTTTTTCCAAGTATTTGACAAAGATGGAAGCTGCATAATGAACGGAAAAAGGTCTGCCAACAATTGCTACTTACTGAAGGTTGGTGTAGCAACCTCTATATCAACTTGCCTGATGATCAAGACCGAAGAGATAAATATGTAGCACAGACGAATGGGTCATCTGAATTTGAGAACTCTCAAGAGGATTGAGGCTGAACATTTGGTTCGAGGAATCCATTACATCAAAGGTGAGTTGAATGCGATCTGTGGAGAATTTCAAATCAAAAAACAAAAGAAAGTTCCTCATCCAAATATTATTGAGATCAGCATATCCAGACCTCTCCAACTACTACTTATGGACCTGATGAGATCGATGGAAGTAGAAAGTTGTGGAAGAAAAAGGTATGCATTTGTATGTGTTGATGACTACTCTCAGTTCTCTAGGATTGATTTCATAAGGGAGAAGTCAGAAACCGTAAAGGTAGTGGTTGCTTCAATAACTTGGCCGGAACAAGAAAAGAGTCTAAGAGTGGCAGCCATAAGAAGTGACCATGGAAAGGAGTTCAAAAATGAAGCTATGGAAGAATTCTGCAATAACCGTGGCATCACACATCAATGCTTGTCCCCCATCACACCATAGAAAAATAGAGTGGTTGAGCGCAAGAATAGAATAATTCAGGAGATGGCTGAGCCACAAACACTTATTCAAATGGTATTCCATTTAGAAAAGCACTGTCGACATCCATTTGATATAGTTTGAACTTCAGATGGCAAGCTAGTGCTAGAAGTAGTCTGATGGCCTCCAATCTCACTACTGAAGCAAAGGTTTCATCAAAGTCAACACCTTCAATTTGAGTGTAACCTTGAGCAACTAGATGAGCTTTGTTCCTGATAATGTTCCCTTTTTCATCATACTAGTTCTTGAAGATCTATTTGGTTCTAATGATGTTTACTCTAACTGGTTGAGGTACCAAATCCCAAACATCATTTTCCTCAAACTCACTAAGCTCATCTTGCTAGTTGTTATCCAGTACTCATCTTCAAGAGCCTCTTTTATATTCTTAGCCTCGATGCTTGATAGAAAACAAGAGTTTCTAATCATATCATGAAGGTTATTATGAGAGGTACCTCGAGTTCGTCTTCCTTCAGTGGGATCTTTGATTACATTCGTTAGAGGATGTTTTCTTTGTACTTTCCTTGAGGGCAGCCGCGTAGGGACAATTGTAGAGGTGGGTTCTTCTGTGGTGCTTCAGAATCCTGATTGGATTCAACTTCTCCTGCCAGCTGATCAAGCGGTTTTGCTATAGCAACCTCTGGAGCATAATTATAATTATAGATTAATTATAATCTGTTCAGTCAGTCTGGGCTGCTCAGGTTCTTCGGAACCAACGTCTTCATCATCATCAGGGATGAGTGGATTTTCCTCCTCATCCTTCACTATTACATTGATGGACTCGATCAAAGTTCTTGTGCAATGGTTGGATACCCTATAGGCACAGCTGTTCATTGACTAACTGAGGAAGATTCCAATATAACTCTTTGGATCAAGCTTCTTTCAATACTCCCAATCCCTCAGGATGTAGCATTCATTTTCAAAGATGTGAAAATACTTCACAATCGACTTTTTTTCTTTCAAGAGCTCGTAGTACATCTTGTCCGTACCTGTTCTGATGGACACTCGCTTGAAGATATAGCAGGCTGTATTCATGCCTTTAGCCCAAAATCACAGAGGGACCTTCTTTGCATGAATCATCACTCGAGCCATCTCTTGAATTGTCATGTTATTACGCTCAACCACTCCATTCTGATGTGGTGTGATGGGGGATGAGTACTGATGGGTGGTACCACGGTTGCTGCAGAACTCATATAGGGCATCATTCTCGAACTCCTTTCCATGGTCACCCCTTACGACTAACACTCACAGACCCTTCTCTTGTTCCAGCTGGGTTGCTAAAGCTACTACTATCTTTATAGCCACTAACTTCTCCCTTATAAAGTCAATCCAAGAGAAATGAGTAGATTCATCAACACAGATGAATGCATACCTCTTCCTTCCGCATCTTTCCACTTTCATTGGTCCCATCAAGTTCATGTGCAGTAATTGAAGTGGTCTAGATTTGTTGATTTTCCGTAACTTTTGGGTGGGAGACCTTCTTCTGTTTTTGATGAGCGGACAAATAACCTTATATTTGTCCGCATTTTTCCCCTTACTTCTTGTTTGTTCCGCTATTCTATAAAGCCATTTGATGATTCCTTCGTCCATTTCAGGTTAAAAATATGTATCTCACGATACGAAGTGGCCCGAAGAAAATCTGGACGAATTCCGGTCGATGGAGATCAAAAGCAGAAAGACTGAGCAAACTGCAGAAGTGATTCGGCCGAATCATAAGTGATTCGCCCACCAGCCTGGCCGTATCACTCTCAGCTGTGCGAATCGACCTGATCCAGGGAAAGTCTTGAAGATTTGACCGAATCACATAAAGGGCGTGACCGAATCACTTGTGATTCGGCCAAGAAAAGTGATTCGCCCAGTCCGAGATCAGCACTGAACAGATGATTCGGCCGAATCAGAAGTGATTTGCCCATGAGGTGCCCGAATCAGTTGAGCTCCATAAGACGTTTGACCGAATCAACACAAGGGTGTGACCGAATCAAAAAGTGATTCGGCCAGGATAAGTGATTCGCCCAGACTCAAAACAGCACTGAACAGATGATTCGAGTGAATCACATGGACAGTGACCGAATCATGTAATTCGGACACTTTGGGCACTTTTTGGAAATCTTCAAAATGTATAAATAGAATGAGATGGAAGTGAAGAAAGGGAGCTTCCATATTTTTCGCAACCCTAGGCGACTGGAACTCGGAGAAGATCAAGCTTGATTGAAGATTGAAGTTTGGATTGAGGATTCTACATCAACCTCTCTTAAACCCTTTAGCTTTGTATTTACATTGATGTTTCCCTTAGTTGTCATGTATTTGTGCACACTCATTATGAGTGAGTAGTTGTTCTTGTTGTTGGGGATTAAATGGATCCCCTAGGATTGGATATGATGTAGAACACTATGTTATTGTATTGAATGAAGTTTGGTTTGATTGCTTGTGCCCTAGCTATGTATTCATTGTATGCACACCAAGTGTTTGACGAAATGCGTAAGTGAGTATGCTTGGGTAAAACCCCTAAGGAAGGAACGAGAGTTGAACTTAGGAGACTTACAATAGTAGCATTAATTAGTTGTCAATTAGTCTAAGCTTTTCTCTTGGGTTCGACCCGACGTCACTCGGTTATAAATATTGTTTGATATTTGCGTGACTAGAATAGCACTTCATTTTGCTTGCCTAAAACGCCAACGTCAAAATGGCGCCGTTGCCGGGGACTTAGTCATTAGACTAGATTGCTAATTAGTATTACTTTTAGTTAGTTTACTTCACTTTTTTTTTCTTTTATTTAGTTGTCGCAATTGCTTGCGTGCGTGCTATTCTTGTTTGTCTCTATTTAAGTTCACACTTACAAAAGCTTCTTTGATTGCTTCATAGGTGTTTGAATGCAAACTAGAGCAAGGAGCATGGGAGTACAAGAACAAGCTTCTACCTCAACTACAAGCCAACCTTCTCATCCCTCCGCTTCACACGAGCTTCACACTCCTCATTTGGATACTCCTTCGCCTACACGAGCCGAACAACCGAGAAATATGGATCCACAAATTCCTAGAAGGCAAGGAAATGCTCCTCTTCCGCAAGAGGATGAAGAAAGACCGGTTGGGGCATACATCGCCCTAACCATTGGACATTATGGTTCTCCTATTTGCTTACCGGGGGGAGAAGACCAAGAATTTGAAATCAAATCCGCCCTCCTCCATATGGTGGCCGCACATCAATTTGACGGGTATGGAAACCCAAATGCACATTTGGCCCAATTTACGGAGCTATGCCGTACATACAAAATGCCGGGCATCCAACAAGAGTGGGTATACACGAAGGTTTTTCCGTTCTCACTTTCCGGGAAGTCTAAGGATTGGTTGATGAGTCATGAACCGGATACATTCAACACTTGGGAGGGACTAGCACAAGCCTTTTTAATCCAATACTTCCCTCCCACCAAGACAAAGAAGATTCGGGATAGAATCAATCAATTTACTCAACATGACGATGAAACCTTCTATGAGGCTTATGAGCGCTTCAAAGAGCTTCAAAGAGATTGCCCTCATCATGGATTCAACAAGTGGAAATTATTGCAAAGCTTTTACGATGGGATGGACCAAGATGCAAGGAACCATATGGACCATGCGAGTAATGGATCAATGATGGACTTAACGGCTAGCGATGGTTTCAAGATCATCGAAAAGATTGCACAAAATTCGCATCAATGGGGTGGTGAAAGGAACCACTTGAAGAAAAAGAGCAAGGAGGAAACCTCTAAGGCCGTAACTAAGGAAGATTTCAACTCCCTAGCAAAGATGGTAAATTTCTTGGCACAATCTATTGGGAACATGAATTTGAACAAGAGAAGAGAACATCCGCAAGCTTGTAGCATATGCGCTAACCCGTCGCATGACGAAGATTCTTGCACCTCCAAGCATGCGGATGAATTTGAAGATGTTAGCTATCTTATGAGGAACCAAGAGAGACCTTATGTGCCACCTCAATCAAGTGGTATCAACCAAGAAATGCTCTCTACCAACCAAGGAACCCTCCTCAACATGTAAGTTTCCATGAAGACCCAAACTTTCCGAGGAGAGCGCCCATCAACAATGAGCCAAAGCCTACACCTCCAGGATTCCCACCAAGGAAACAAGGCCAAGCTCCTTACCAAAGAAATGAGGAGAGGCCTAGCCAAGAGGAACCATCCCTATTATCCATTGTCGCGCAATTGGCCGCAACTCAAGCTTAACAACAAAAGGATAACCAACTCATCCTTCAAAGACTCGACCAATTGCAAGCACATAACAAAATGCTTGAGACCCAAATTGCTCAACAAGCGAGTTCTTCTTCAAAATATCAAGGGAAATTGCCTTCTCAACCGGATGTGAACTAAGTTGAGAGATGCGGGAATAATTTACTCGATCCCCGACTCCGAATGGGTGAGCCCAATTCATGTGGTGCCTAAGAAAGGCGGGCTCACCGTTGTGGAGAATGATAAGAATGAATTGATCCCTACGCGCACCGTCACGGGGTGGAGGATGTGCATAGACTATAGGAAATTAAACAAAGCCACCAAGAAAGATCATTTCCCAATTCCTTTTATTGATCAAATGTTAGAAAGATTAGCGGGACATGAATATTTTTGCTTTCTAGATGGTTATAGTGGTTTTTTCCAAATTCCCATCCACCCCGATGACCAAGAAAAGATAACATTTACTTGCCCCTATGGCACTTTTGCATATAGGAGAATGCCTTTTGGTCTTTGTAATGCGCCGGGTACTTTTCAAAGATGCATGATGTCCATATTTTCCGAATTTCTTAAAAATTCCATGGAACTGTTTATGGATGATTTTTCGGTGCATGGATATTCTTTTGATGATTGTCTTACAAATCTTTCACGTGTTTTGGCTAGGTGCATTGAGATGGACTTAGTCCTCAATTGGGAGAAATGCCATTTCATGGTGAAAGAAGGCATAGTTTTGGGACATCGTGTGTCGAAAAGAGGGATCGAAGTCGATAGAGCTAAAATCAACGTAATTGAAAAGTTGCCACCTCCAAGGGATGTTAAAGGAATTAGAAGTTTTCTCGGGCATGCGGGCTTTTATTGAAGGTTCATTAAGGATTTTTCAAAGATAGCAAAGCCCCTCACAAATCTTCTACGCAATGAGGTGGAATTTACTTTTGATGAGCCTTGTCTTGAGGCGTTTGAAGTATTGAAGCAAGCTTTGGTGACCGCACCTATTATTCAACCACCGAATTGGGATTTACCATTCGAAATGATGTGCGACGCAAGTGATAGCGCCATTGGAGCCGTCTTGGGTCAACGAATCGATAAGCGCCTCCACGTAATCTATTACATTAGTAAGGCCCTTGACACTACCCAAGGAAACTACTCAACAACGGAGAAAGAAATGCTAGGCATTGTCTATGCCTTTGAAAAATTTAGGCAATACTTGATTGGTTCTAATACAATAGTCTACACGGATCATGCCGCCATCAAGTATTTGGTTTCTAAGAAGGAAGCAAAGTCTAGACTTATCCGTTGGGTGCTCCTATTGCAAGAATTTGATATAGAAATTAAAGACAAGAAAGGAGTCGAGAACGTAGTGGCGGATCACTTATCAAGACTCGAACTAACCAAAGAAGAAGATTCAATAACGATTCCCGTAAATGACACATTCATTAGGGAATACTTGATGAGCATCAAGACCGCGCAAGCTCCATGGTATGCGGACTTCGTGAATTTCCTAGCTTGTGGAATTCTACCGGAGGGAGCAAATTACAATCAAAGGAAGAAATTCCTTCATGATATCAACCGGTACTATTGGGACGAGCCTTATCTATATAGGCTTTGCGCGGATGGACTTTATAGATCATGTGTCGCGGAATGCGACCAACAAGGTATTCTTGAAGGATGTCACTCTTCTCCTTATGGCGGGCACGGCTCAAGTTCCAAAACGGCCGCAAAGGTTCTTCAAAATGGATTTTATTGGCCGAGGTTGTTCAAAGATGCATATGAGTTCGTGAAGTCTTGTGATGCATGTCAAAGAACCGGAAATATTTCTAAGAGAGATGAAATGCCTCAAAAGGGTATTCTAGAGGTTGAGATATTCGACGTATGGGGGATCGACTTCATGGGACCATTCCCATCTTCTTATGGGAATAAGTATATTTTAGTCGCCGTCGACTATGTTTTAAAATGGGTGGAAGCCCTTGCCTCACCTTCTTGCGATGCCAAAGTTGTGATGAAGTTATTTAAGAAGGTCATCTTTCCAAGATTTGGAGCCCCTAGGACCGTAATTAGTGATAATGGTACTCATTTCAAAGAAAGGCAATTCGAAGCGATGCTTCGAAAATATGGAGTTTATCATAAAATTGCGACGCCTTATCACCCTCAAACTAGTGGACAAGTTGAAGTTTCTAATAGGGAGATAAAAGCGATTCTCGAAAAAACAGTGGGGAACCCAAGGAAGGATTGGTCTTCAAAGCTCGAAGAAGCTTTATGGGCATATCGCACTCAAGACCCCGATTGGCATGTCACCATATCGCCTAGTCTATGGGAAACCATGCCATCTCCCCGTCGAAATGGAGTACAAGGCCATGTGGGCAATCAAGAAGTTAAATTTTGACTTGAAGACGGCCATGGAGAAGAGAGTCCTCCAACTCCACAAACTAGATGAGATTAGACTCAACTCTTATGAGGGTTCAAGAATTTATAAGGAGAAAACTACATTGTGGCATGACAAGAAAATTCGGAGGAGGACTTTCTCAAAGGTCGATAGCGTATTGCTTTTCAACTCTAAACTTAGAATATTCCCGGGAAAGCTGAAATCAAGATGGTCGGGGCCTTTCAAAGTTGAAAAAGTGTATGAAGATGGCCACTTCGAATTGATAAACAAAGAAGGTGAAACTTTCAAAGTGAATGGCCATCGAATTAAAGCATACCATGGAGACGCGCAAAGCTTGGAGCTTGGAGATTTCAAGCTTGATGATTCTACCTAATTCCCAAATTATTGCATGCCACTTGAGAAGGGACCCTCGCAAAGGACTTCTCAAGTGTGTTTCTTATGAAGAAGGGAATCGGCTACGTCTTAGCCAAGACTTTAAACTAGGCTAGTGAGTATTTGTGCTTTTGCTTCTACTTGTTTGTAGTGTAGAATTATTTTTGACTTTGTGTTGCGCCATGCCAATATCAAGTTAGAGGTTTTAGGGATTTTTGTAGTAGAGTGCACTCAAATTACCCCTTTTGGTTTGATTATTCATGTTTCAAAATATTTGAGTGTGGGGTGTTTTGAGTGAGTATTAGATGTCTTTAAGTGATTGAGGAATCTGGTGCATTTGTGTGAAAAATTTTGTGCAGAGTGGCTAACACACTCCAGTTGATTCGCCCGAATCAGTTTTAAGGCGTGACCGAATCAGTTGATTCGTGCAACCCGAAAATGTATAATTCGGCACTGAACAAAAGATTCGAGCGAATCATTGATGGTCTCCCCGAATCTTGACTTGGTCAAAGCAGCTAACACGGATCGATTCAGCCAAGACTTTGCTCGAATCAGTTGATTCGTGCAGATGGAAACTACTTAAATCAGCACTGAACAAAAGATTCGCGCGAATCACTGGTGATTCGGGGTGATTCGTTTGAGGTTTAAGATTTATTCGTTCAAACTCTGCTTTATCGCTCATTCACCACGAGCCCTAATTCCTCTTCCACTCGACCAGCTTCCGTCCGACTACCACAAGTCCTAAACCCTCATCCGTCCGACCATCCCAACCACATCTGCCGCAGTCCGAGCCCTCCCCTTCCGAGCTAACCCTAGATTCGACCCCCATTCAACCCAGCTTCCTCCGAAGTTCTCTTCGCCCGAATCAGACGCAAGTCCCCGAGTCGCTCCTCTCCTTCGCCCAGCTTTAGATGGCTAAGACAAACTTGACAGCAACAGGGAAACCACGACCACCGCCTGCCAAAAAGCTCATCGCGGCTAAAAAGGGTAAAGGTATTGCTAAACCTAAAGCCCCAGCCAAAACCAAACCGAAGCCGAGGCGAGCTGCTGGTGGTATCGTAATCCACTCCTCTCCCCCGCCTTCTCCAGTCAGTGCATCATCATCATCATCCGAAGATTTCAGACTCGTGGGAGAGTCGTCCCGCACACAAGCCAGGTTGGCAGTTATCCCACATGCTGGAGCAGCAGAGACAAGGAGACCCCCCCCCCCTCTTACTGAAGAAATCCTTGCTGCCGACGCTAAGATGAAAGCTTTGTTGACACAGCACGAGAACTACGAGGTACTAGCTCCCACTTATCCTGATCATGCCGCACTGAGCAAGCTTAAGGTTATGGATAAGATCAGTGATTATCTACATGCCAGTGATATGCATTACATTTTGATGGATGATCCGGGTACTTACCCGAGGCTGGTGAAAGAATTTATGGCATCATTTTCTGCGACGTGGGAAGATGTTGAGGGTGGTCGAAGGTATAATGGCAAGAGGGACCAAAATGTAAGTTCTTGGACCTTCCGTTTAGGAGGACAGACTTTTACCCTGCCCGCACTTGATATCTGCACAGCATTTGGGTGTACTGAGCTTGGTGAGTCCCCGCAATTCAGAACACGCGATCGGTACCATTTCTGGGTAGACCTCGCCGCAAAAGACATATTCTTCACGTCCCCTCAGCCAGCCACAATGATTACCTCCCCAGTTTGGCGGCTGATTCACCGTATCATCGCGACATCCATTCACAGCCGCAAGGATGGGGGCAAGTACGTAAATACATCGGACTTGGACTTGATGCTCCTCATTTTTCACGGCATATCGGTAAGCATTGTAAATGCATTGACGGTCTAGTTTGAGTCATATCAGAGATTAGAGTAGAAAGGGCGAGCTCTAGGTGGCGGGACATTTATTACGCTTCTCGCGAAGCGGCTGGGTTTTACTTTTGACCACTGCACGGCCTTGCCCAAGTAAATACTCAACCTGGAAAGTCTCTGTAAGATGCACATGATAGAGGCTAAGACGCACCATTGGATTATTCGAGCCGATGTGCCACAGCACTTGGAGAAGAGAATAGAGAGGAAGCGAAAGGAGCATGGGCTCCCTTGTATAGAGACACCACCCAGGCAGGCCAGCGAGCCACCCCTGTCAGCAGCAGCCGATCCTGCCCACACCTCAGCACCTATACCAGATTTCAGACCCTCTCCCACTGCCATTCCTCCAGTCGAGCCTGACCCCATTGCACACGAAGGCCTGACATTGATGAGCGCACGCTTGGACTCACTTTCAGATTCTCACACGATGCTCATTCGCTCTCATGAGGTATTATCCACCCTTGTCCACGATTTTGTCGCATGGCAAGGAAGTGTCGTGGTGCGTATGGCAGCAAGCATGGGTATTTCAGACCTTCCACCGCCTCCAGCACCCTTCTCTCAGCCACCACCTCAGGCGACTGTGCCTACCACAGCTACGAGTGACTCCGTTTCAGCTATGTTTGAAGGAAGAGTGGATGGAGGTAATGTTGAAGGAGCTACCGGAGTCGGCAGTGGAGATCAAGGGAATGAGGTTTAGGTTGCTATAATATTTTGTCATGACTTGTGATGCTTTTATTGACATGTATTTTGCTTGACTTGTCCATTTGTACTTGGACGCGCTTCGCCGTGATATTTTTTGTATGACAAATGGTTGTGGCACTTGAATGTTTCTCTGGTTTGGCAGATTTTTCCTTTAAATACTATTTTGAACTGCTCAGGTAAAGTGATTCGGACACACTGGCCGAATCACCTCTTTTGGCCTTGTCCGAATCAAGTTTGATTCGGGGAAACCACTATCCAAGCTCAAGTGATTCGGACACCCTAGCCGAATCACCTGATTCGGGGATCCCAATCTTATCCGAACTGAACTGATTCGACCAGGGGTGACCGAATCACATTTTTTCCGTCCTCGAATCACCTGATTCGGGCACTCTTCAGCAGCACAGTCTTGGGTTTGGAAATTTTTGCCTTTTATTTGCCATTGTTCGAAACCCTTTTCAAGCACATTAATGCACTAGTTCATGACTTTTGATGCACACAGACATATCTAAGTGAACTCATCATATACATTGTCGCGCATTTGTTTTCTAACCTCATGCCTAGCTATATGTTCTACATTAATTATATCTCGCATAGCTAGCTATTTTAAACATGGGAATTCAAGTGTTGCGCTAACCTTTTTCTTGAGTTTCAGATTTATTGCAACTGCCAAGAGCATCATTCACGGACACGGACGGATGTGCATTAGGCTACCTCCACACGAGAGAAGTTCCTTCGCAACTTTCTCTTTACAATCCTTTGTTCTTTATATTGCTTAGGGACTAAGCAAAATTCTAAGTGTGGGGTGTTTTGCGCTTTTGCTTCGATTTTCTACAACTTGATTCTATGCTACACACTCACTTTGAGCACATTATACTCGCATAATTGCTGTCATCCAAGCTTTAAGTATTGATCACACGAAGTAATGTTTGCTAAGCAATTAAGTAGTATCAAAAAAAAATAATTGAGATGAGTTGTGCCTTAAATTCATGAATCGCATCTTTAAGTCGATTGATCCTCTTTGAGATGATTTTATTCACATGATTCGGTGTTCGACTAGCTTAGTTCGATTTATTTTTAAGCTCTTTCCATGCATGAAAAATGAAGTTAAGTTTAGCGAGCACAAAAATAAAAAAATGTTTTCATACAAAAACCTTGTACTTGTTCTTGTTTGCTTTTAGGTGATTTTAGCGTCCCTATTTAGCCTTTGTATTTGCTTAGCTCACACTTCATGCTCCATCATATAACATTTAGGCACATTGTCAAGTTTTAAGTGTGGGGTGTTTCGAAGTGATTGCGAAAGAAAAAAAAGAAAAAGAAAAAAAAGAGGCGCAAGAAAGAGAGAAAAAAAGTTATCATATTTTGAAGGTTTTACAATTGCCGAGGGTTAGGAAGGTAATTTCCCCCTCGAAAGCATTTGTATAAACGCAAAAAAATAAACACACTTAATTCTTGACTTTGTGCCTTTTCCGCAAGTTCTTTCGCATTGGTGTGAGCAAGGCTTTTGCATTCGGTTTTTAGGAAGCGTCTAAGGTATGACCCTCGTAATTTATTACTTAAGCATCCAGATTTGTACGAGGGAATTCTAAATTGTTCACTGTCAAGACTCCTCTTCTCTTAAGGTTTATCACGTATAGTCTAATACTTGAGAACGAGTTTATTGTCTTGAGCTTATGGACTTGCCCTTAGCAAGCATATGTGATTGATTCGACAAAAGTTTTGTGCAAGCGACGCTTTTCTTCATACTTCTTGCATAGGAAATTGAGCGAAAATTTGAATTTGACGATTGCTAGTTCGACATCGATTCTATGAGTATTTATTATCACATTGAAGTGAATGATCCTTAGAGTTTGCGTGAAGTGAATAATTTGCACAACTCTATTACAATTTGAGGTGACAGTGAACTACTTGCTTAGATAGCTATATTTGGATTTTGAACTCTCATGGATGATTGCAAGTGGGATTTGTGAGTATTCCTTTTCTGAAAACTCTCACGAGGCTTTAACTCGTCCGCTAGGGTAACCTAGGGGTTTAAAGGCTTGATGCATTCGCTAAATGCATCCGTGTTTCCTACAACAGTGAGTTAGGAGTAGATTAATTTCCTTTATTTAGTTTTCTTTAGTTTTGTCACATGAGTAGGAGGTTGATGTGTTTCATGTGTGTAAGATTTGCTGCGTGCTTTGATACTGTCATATATGATCTAGCATCTTACTCTCCGCTTGACTTATGCACGCATTTGTTCGGGACGTACAAGACTTAAGTGTGGGGTGTTTTGATAAGCGGGCAAATAACCTTATATTTGTCTGCATTTTTCCCCTTACTTCTTGTTTGTTCCGCTATTCTATAAAGCCATTTGATGATTCCTTCGTCCATTTCAGGTTAAAAATATGTATCTCACGATACGAAGTGGCCCGAAGAAAATCTGGACGAAGGAAGGAACGAGAGTTGAACTTAGGATGTTTCATAGCTATTGTATGATCATAGATGGAGTGTTTGTGCGTGAGAGCGACATGCACTCTTGACATTAGGCTAAGTTTTAAGCGGATTTGAGTAATCGGCCAATAGACCGAGAGGGTGCGGTTATGGGACTCAAGTTCTACACGGTTCAATAGAATGAGAGTTTGAGAACCATGTCATTTGTGTATCCTCTCCATTCTAGGGAAGGGGCGAGAGTTGAACCTAGAGCGGACGATGCATTAGCCTTGCTTTTATCAACCAAATGTAGTTCATGCATGTATTAGTGAGTTATTTCATTTTCCTCATATCTTAGGGGAGAAGTTGAATTCCTAGTCACCCTTTTTATTCATTAAGCAAAACCCAAAAATATCATTTATTTTTAGTGCTTATTAGAGATACCTCTATAGGAGGACAAACCCCTCCCCCCCCCCCCCCCCCCCAAAAAAAAAACCGCAGACTTACACTAGTAGCATTAATTAATTGTCAATTAGTCTAAGCTTTTCTCTTGGGTTCGACCCGAGGTCACTCGGTTATAAATATTGTTTGATATTTGCGTGACTAGAATAGCACTTCATTTTGCTTGCTTAAAATGCCAACGTCAGTTTTCTAACTTGGCATTCTTCACAAACCACATTCAAGTCACCTTTGATCTCTGATCTTCCTCGGGCCATGTGCTCAGCAGCAATCTTTTTCTGGGTTCTAATATTCAAATGGCCCATCCTCTTATGTCATACAGTCTTGGTCATCAAAGAAGTTGATGTAGAGGTTGTTATACCATCCTCCAGTAGGTAGCAAATGTTTGCAGACCTCCTACCATTCATTATACATGTGCTTTCTTTATAAAATACTTGGCAGAATTCTTGAGTAAAATTGACAAAGTGGGTACCATCACAGAGTTGACTTGTGCTGATGAGATTTGCCTTTAGTCCATCCACAAGCATGACATTTTCAGCTTAGGCAGACCTGTACGCATAGAGTTCCTTTACCAATAACCTTTCCTTTCATCCCATTGCCAAAAGTTACGTTCATTCTTTGCATGATTGGATGTTAACCAGGCAATTTCAATCTCCGGTCATGTGTTCTGAGCATCCACTGTCGAAGTACTAGCTTCCTTTCTTCATTGAATTCGACGAGCTATAGGACATCTATTGGAGCAAATATGGCGTTGAGAACTTTGGAGTTCTTGGATGCTATAGCTTCTTTTTTCGTAGTCCATTGATCTTCAGATTTCTTCTGCGCTACTCCTGTATCATCTATCACCAGTGGATGTGCCCATTCTGAGATCGCAGCTCTTCATGCCTTCTCATCTATGGCCTTCAAGCACGCTTTCATGGGAGCTTTCCAATATCCATGATTTTCTCTTTCAAGCAACAGAGGTCTGCTTGTGCTTTGTCTTTCCTTCATGTTCGTCTTAACAGCCAGCAACACATCTGGATCCCACTCAATATGTCGAGTAACCCGCTCTGATACCAATTGAAATTGACGTGTCCCTTGTGTTTGGGTCAATTACATTGCTACAACAATTGATTGTGATGCTTAAGGAATAACATAGCTAAGCTAGAAACGGAAAGCACACATACGCACGTTGGTAACCCAATTTGGCCAATGCCTATGTCTAGGAGGGACTTCTCTCATGTCCCCCAAGATTCCACTATTACCTGTTAAAGTATATAGGTACCAAATCTCAGCAGTTGCTAGAACAACCTCTCCTTCTAACCTAGCTAGAATCTCTGCTCAGTCTGATCACACAGACTAGCTTATTCTATCAACTACACAAAATAATGTAGGACAAGATGATATAGCAACTTACTTAGTCAAGTTGCATTTCCATAGCATAAGTCTTGGACTCTCTGATCTCTTCCAGATGCTCATTCTGACCTCCGCGAGTTCTCTCAACTCCAGTGACGCTCCTCCTTGATCAGGGACCTCCTGCTAGTGTAGGGGAACATCGCTCTGCACTTTGATCGTCCGTGATCTGATCAAACGTGAAGATTCTTCGAAGGACTTGTACTTGATCTTTAACGAGACTCTTCTCCAATTGAACACAATAATCAAGCATCCACACTTAGCCAGTAATGATCTCTCATCTTTTCTGTTGTAGCACACTTGCTCTTCGCTCTAAGCTCATCGCCCTTTCTTTGTCCTTATTTTCGATCTCTTTTTTGATGTCTTCTGCCCAGAGCCACTGCCCTTATATACTGGCAGCCTCCGGTAGAATATAGAAGTCCTAGTCCAACTAGGACTTATTCAATTTAGGAACACTTTCTAAAAGCTCTTCAACTGACTGAATCTTTTCCAAGATCTTCACAGGTTGTTATGTAATTTTGTTGCAGCAACTATTTCCTAATCAGCTACAAGCACTGTTGGTGACAGGTTACAGCAGGTTGCTATAGCAACATCTGGGTCACTTTGTGGAATTTCTTTGTTTTGGCCGAACTTGATGAACACACAATCTTTGATTACCCAGTTTAACAATTCATTATCTCGATTAGACAATTCATTATCTCGACCTAGTCGAAAGATTTCTGTGCATGTCACAGATCAGACTGAAATCTTTGGTGTTGCTAACCTCAGGATTTCATTATCTTGATTCAAGTACAAAGGCATCCAAGAACTATAGCTATAGTTTGATCCCTCTACAGACTCTAACCTAGTTTAACCTCTACTTCTAACAAGAAGATGCTATAGCAACTTAATTGGTCAAGTTGTTGTAGCTTATGTCCATGACTCTCCACCCACTCCCTGCTGAGTAGTCTGACTTCCACGAGTTCTCCTGACTCTAGCGACGCTCCCCCTTGATCAATGATCTCCTGTCAATATCAGGGAGCTCTACTTTGATCTTTGATAGTCAGCGACAGCTCCTCTCCGCGTCTATACTCCAAAGCAAGTACTTGATCTTTCAATGAGACTATGCTTCAGTTGAAGTTCTTAGATCAAGCGTAGATCAGACTTCTTCAGTCGTGATCTTCTCTCAGCTCGTCCACCCACAACTCTGCGCTCTAGCTTTTAGCTTCTACTCTTTGCTTATGCGTGTCTCTCTATAGTTGTTTGTGTGTGTGCTATGCACTCCCTTATATAGTCGCAGCACATGACGAACATAGCAATTCTAATTCCTTTAGGATTTGCTGATCTTTCCGACCAACCTTGCACATTGGATCTTCTCCTAGATTCTTGCAAGTTGTTGATAATTGATTTCCTAAAATCAATTGGGAACTCTATCTTCTTCGATTGATTCTTATCGCTTGATGAAGACTCCCTTTCTCATTGCGATGCCTTCAGCAACCATTGTTGACGCCTTCAGCAATCTCCCGAATGCTCTCCGTGCAGCTTCATGTCGAACGGCTACTTTGCTATAGCTCTGAGTCCCATGGTTTGCTATAGCAACTTCTGGTTGTCAGTTGACAGCTTCTGATACTTGCTCCAGCTTCTGTTGCAATGGGTTTATATAGCATCTTCTTGCGGTTTGTTATTTCAGCTTCAGAAACTTACACCAGCTTCTATTGTCACGAGATGCTGTAGCAACTTCTTGTGATTGTTTTGTCAAGGATGTCATTACCTTAACACTTTTCCAAATCTTCTTTAAGATCTTCTCAGGATGATTGGCAATTCTATTGTAGCAATTATTTCTAATATCATTTAAGAAACTTCCTCCAATTAGAAACCTTTGATCGTCTGTTGATTGTCTTCAGGTTGCTCCAGCGACTTTCTTTACTGCTTTCTATAGCAACTTCCTGATCAAGTTGCATTAGTTTTGTCAAAGATGCCACAGTCCTTAACACGGTCCATTATGGAAGCTGAATTTGATGCATTAGATAAATGAGGCGAAAAGGCTGTGGTTAACGAATTATGGAGGATATTCTGAATTGAACAAAACCTATGCCAGCAACATATGTATGTTGTGATAGCCAATCTGCAATTGGTAGACCAGATAGTGTATTGTGTAATGGTAAGTCAAGACATTAAAGTTGACAACATAAAACTATTAGACAACTTATTTCCACATGAGTCATTAGTATTGACTATGTGAGTTCCAAAGAAAATAGTGCGGATCCGTTAATCAAAGGGCTAAATAGAAACCAAGCAGAGAATACGTCCAAAGGATTGGGACTAAAGCGCTTGAAAAATAAAGTTAAGGCGAAGGAGATCTAGGTTTAAAGGGCTCTCTTTGTCAACACCTCTCTTTGTCAGCCGATGCCTCTCTTTGTCAGGCGACGCCTTAGATGTGCTACATAAGAAAACTTGATATCCTTCCATTTTCATTCAAGTTTTGCACATCGGATCTAGTTCGTATAGTGTAGAGAAGAGCATAAAATCCGGAATCTCAGCCAGGAAGGTCCGAGATAACATAGAGCAATGATCGACGTGTATAAGAAGTCTTCAATCGTGTTATGCTAAATCTCACTGTGATTCCTGCGCAAGTGTGCCAGGATTTCCTTGCTTTACTTAATTCTTCTTTTCTGATCATCAATCATGATTATGTGATACGTGACTTCTATTTATTATTTATTCGGCACGAATGAATCCTAAGTGCAAAGTTGTGATGAGTGCATTTCTTTACATTTTTTTAGGCTCCATTTCTTATGGATTTCGGCTCGTTTCTCGACATATGTTGGTTTGATATTTTCTTTCAAGATATTTGCACTTCAATGAAGATTTGAGGACCAAAATATGCAAACAAAGCAAAGAGGGCTAAAGAGGGGAAGAGAGAGCTGAAACGGAGCCTGTAGAGCTCAGACGTCGCCTCTCTTCTTCAAGCGATGCCAGACAGATATGGAAAGCCTTGAGACATCCCCTTATTATTACAGGTGATTCCTGCCACTTATGGAAAACATCCAGGCGTCGCCACACTTTTCCAGGCGGCGCCTAATACCTTTAGAAAGCATCTAGGCATCACCAACTTTTCCAGGCAACGCCCCACAGTTCAAGGTGACACCTTACCCTCAGGCGATGCCCAACTTCTCCTAGGTGATGCCTCAATCTCAGTCGATGCCTCTCTTTGTCAGTCGACACCTTAGAAGTGCTATATAAGGCAACTTGATCTCCTTCGATTTGCTTTCAAGTTTGGCACCTCAGATCAAGTTTGTATAGAGAAGAGCAAAAAAATCGGAACCTCGGCCAAGAAGGTCTGAGATCACATTGAGCAACGATCTACACTCATAAGAAGTCTTCAATTGTGATAGATTAGTTCTTCCCTTATTTAATGCTCTTGTAATTTTCCTTTGAATTTGCCATCTTATCTTTATACATTGAGTTTGTGCATACTCTTGTATTTAATGATTTTTCCGCATGATAGGTGGGGTGAATCTTACCTTGCCTGAGTTGAGCCGCTCATCGTTGTTCACTTTTTGCACTAAATTATTTTACCACACATATAACTTTGAACGATTAGGGTAGATTAGGAATTGTATATACATAAATAGTGTGTGTATAACCTCAAGTCCTTGGACGATCCTAGATACTTATCTAGGTTCATAAATTTTGTTTGACTGCAACATATCCTCAAAAACATAACTTTTGACAGTTACAGAGGTTAAAAATAGTGTTTGTCAGATCGCGTCTATTGTCTAGTAAGTAAAAAAGATATATCTTTCCGAGGGTAGGTTCAAAGGCGTTGTCCACCTACTATATGCAGATATTAACTGAGAAACTATCACCACGTTGTGTCGAGTAGTGATATTAATTCTTGATTTTCTTCATGTCTAAATGTGTGAACAAATTGGTGGTGCGGCCCATTTTGTGAGCCTAAAGGATGAGGTCGAGTACACCTCAAAATGGTCCAAAGATTCATGGTGGAGTACACATCAAAATGAGCCAAATAATCTTTGAATTTGAAATGACAGGAATTTGATCGATTATGCTTAAGCCAAATTTGAGGTGACGCCTCAACTAAGAGGCTTAAGTGAGTCGATTCCTGAGGAGCCATTAAGGCCACTTAATGACAATTAAATTCCTAGGTGTCGTCTAACACTATATAAGGTGATGTCTAAGATGAGGCAGCGTGTGACTCCAAAGTGGGGGGACACCAAAGTTTATTAATGGCTAATAAAAGCTATTTAATGAGCATCTAGCGACGTGTGGCTTAAAATGAGGCGACGCCTGAAGGAGGCGTCACCTAGCTCAATATTGAGGCGATGCCTAAGTGGTGAAATGGCTTCAAAAGCTATTAACGAGCACTCAGGCGACACTTACCAACGAGTGAAGCAACCCTGAAGTGGGGCGTCGCCTGTCTCTAAAGTGAGGAGATGCCTGAGCATTCCAACCATGGTGCCTATATAAGAAAAGTGTTTCTGTTCATTTGGAAATCAATTTATAAAACGAGCAACACATAAAGACACAAGAAGCTCTCTAGCAAACATCCATTGAAGGTTTTGAAGATGATTTCTCTTGTTTTGTAAAGTTTCACACTCTTCGTTTGAGTTGAATTCTGGTGATAGTGGAAGATACTAAAGGTTTGAGCAGCAAGTTCCTGGTGCAAGAAGGGTTGTTGTATCTTGGGACCGATTGACAAAAGAATATCAACACAGAATAGAGGCCAATAATGCTTTAAGAAGATCTTCGAATGAGCCTCAATCACTCATATTCTGGTTTTGTCAAATTTCAATAAACAATCATTTTCTTTATTTCATTGTAATATTTAAATAATTATTTTGATATTCACACCTAACACAACCAACAAGTGTTGTATGTGATCTCCATTTAATCTAAGCCTTTTATAGCACAAGGTATAGTAGTAAATCTTCTCTAAAAGGGTAATCAAGGCCGTGCTCTTTTGAAATTAAAATTTAAATAAATAAGTTAAGTTAGTTTAAATTAAATACACTTAAGTTAACTTAACTATACCCTAACCCATCGCCGCTGGACCACCATTAGCCGCCACCATGAATCGTTGATGATGGTGCTGACAACAAGATTCTAGCCATAAGTGGCGGCCTGAAGTAGGCGACGACGGTGGTTTGAGGGGGTCGGTTTATATAATTATACTTAAGTTAAATATTTAAGTTAAGATAATTTAATTACTAAAATATCTAAGTTCAGTCTGAAAAATAAACCCTAATTTAACTAACTAGCTAGCACACATCTTGAATGCTTTCTTGAACTTTAGGTAATTTTCAAAATATTTGAATTTCCTTCAACCACAAAGTTACTGAATGTGAAGACAATTCTCATAATACATTATGAATAATAAGACAAAATGTCTAACATCCGTTTTAACCATAAAAATTAAATTAGTATTAAAGCTAAAAAAATAAAATTAATAACAACCATCAATTTGACTGATTCAAAATGATGCTCAATCTATCCAAAATAGGAGCGCTCAAATACTTGTATATTAGAATGAAGAATAAAACTATAAGAAACTATTATCCTAACACCTAGGTTTTGGAGGGTGATTTAATCCAATTATTACCTATAAATTTTGCTGAATAAATGAAAGCGGGTGAGAAAGAGAGGTGTAGCGAAGTAGAATTTTTTTTTAAACTGCTCTTCTCAAAATTTCACATTTTCCAGAATTCAAATTTTTTTTTTAATGTCACTGGAAGCGGTTTTTCATATAATATTATAGCCAACTTTAAACTTATTTATACAAATGAGCATAAATATAATAGATTATCCTATTGATATCTATCTGGTCTATTTTTTGACAGTGTGTTCTTTCTCGATGCACCTCCGGTGTGAGTTTCAACTTAATTAATTCGAAAAGGCCGATGTGAATAGTTATTAACATTAGAAAATGAAAAGAAGCAAGTCCTCACACTTCATTTAAACCAATAGTCGCTAGCAATTTTTTTATACCAAAATTCGCTTTTGCTAAGAACCACTTTTGTAAAAACGTCATTATAAAGCCAGCTAGACTAAAATTCAAGTTTTTTGAAAAATCACTTGGCTTGATTTTTAAGAATAAAAAAACATATTAGGTAAAAAACTTGGGTTATGACAGATGTAAATTATAAAAAAAATTAGCCGAGTACCGAGAAAAGTTGGGTATTGGGATATGGTGAAATGCAAAGTTAGAACTTTTTTGAGAGAAGCGTAGCCAAAGAAACGATGTTGATAAGATGGAGAGGGCAACTCTTGACCTACTCCCCATTCTCTTTAAAATCTTCCACTCCCGCACATGTCCTCCGCCGCGGCTGCTTCACCATGTCTTCATCTGTCGAGCACCTGGTCCTCTTCAAGATCAAACACCACATCGACTCCGGCAAGCTACCCGGCATGATCGACGGCCTCAACGGCCTCACCTCTCTTGACCAAGTCCTCCACCTGACTGCTGGCCCGCTCCACAAAAACCGATCCATCTCTGCCTTGGGAGGATTCACTCACATACTCCACAGCAGGTACAGATCCAAAGAGGATCTGGCCACGTACTCTGCCCACCCGGCCCATGTCGCCGTCGTCAAGGACAAGGTTCTGCCCATCTGCGATGACATCATGGCCGTCGACTGGCTCGCCGACGGAGCTCCAATCAGTCCAGGCCCCGGCTCGGCGTTGCGGATCACTCTGTTGAAGCTGAAAGAGGATTCCGACAGGGATGAGGTATTGGGGATTTTGAGAGGAGTGACGGGGTGCTTAGATAAAGTGGTGCAGAGTAGCGTTGGGGTGAACTTCTCTCCGGTAAGAGCCAAGGGCTTCACTCTGGCTTCGCTGGTGGTTTATGGAGGATTAGAGGATTTGGAAGAGGCGAATAACTCCAATGGGGATGTGCACAAGGAGAAGGTCAGGCCATACGTGGATGGATTGGTTGATGTTGAGTATGTGATACCCTCCTCCTCATCTCAGCAATCCGCCAATCTCTGAATCCATTCCCATATGTGTTGTTGGACACCATTTGAGATAAAACGATTAGTCAGTAAGAGTCGAGCAGACATCAATGGATTCCATGTGTGTCTGGTGCTGAAACCACTACCAGAAGAGACCCTTTCTTCCTTCCTTTTTTTCAATTTCACTCAGTCTGATAATGTTCCCTCATGTTACAATTGGCTCCATGTTTTCAGAATTTGTTGAACTCCCACAATAAAGTATGGTTCTGTTATTCGTATCCATTGAAAAATAATACACTTTATTCTCATCTTACCTGTTGATGCTGTTTTTCAGTGATAATTGCACCCCCCATTGAACACATTGTTTCAATTATAAAGGGACACGGCTGTTGAATGATTTTAACAGATTTCCCCATAGGGCAACACTATTCGAGATTTCAGTAGCTGATCAATAAGGTGGTAGAATGAATATTAAGATTTATTAAACCTTATCCAATATTTTGGTACCACCCCCCCCCCCCCCCCCCCCCCCCCCCCGTCCTAAATGCTTAGAAACATCTCCAAAGAACTTTTTTTTTTAAATAAAAGATGGTTTCATTCAAAAGTAAAACTGGGGCTCTTCGGAAAACAACTAGCTAGGCATTTAAAAGAGAAACCAGGAAAAGGGACTCTGGGACAAAAAAGAACAAAGTAAATACTCAATATTATAGTGCTCAGAATTTATATGCATATTCAGCAGCCATTCATGATCCTTTTTAAGGTACTTGATTATCTGCAGCGCGTTCATCTTGGTTTTCAGCCATTCATGCCAGGTTCACCTAGCATGAACGGTGTAGCTGAAAGACGAAACCGAACACTTACGGATATGGTAAGAAGCACGATTAGTCATTTTTCGTTACCAGAGAGCCTCTGGGGTGAAGAACTTAAGACAACAGCGTATCTCCTTAACCGTGTGCCAACTAAAGCGGTTGCTAAAACACTTATTGAGTTTTGGTGTGGGCGTAAGCGCAGTCTAAAGCATTTGCATGTTTGGGGATGTCCAGCTGAGGCGAGGTCTTATAAGCTTCATGAAGGTAAATTGGACTCCAAAATTGTTAGCAGCTCCTTTATTGGCAATGTGAAGCAATCGAGGGGTTTCAAATTTTATGATCCTACTTCCAGAAATATTTTTGGGACGAAAAATGCAACATTTTTTGAGGATGTTGAGCTTGGGGGGAGAAATTTGGCCAAAACATTATGTTTGAGGGAGAGGGATCAACTACTGCTTTTGACAATGATCAGATTCTTTTAACCATCATTGATCAAGAAGTGGACTTCGATCATCAACCTACTCACAATGTTGTTCAAACCCCAGTTCTGGATCAGGACAATGTTTCTGATGTTCAAATTCAACAGCCTCAAGAGACAGTGCCACTTCGTAGACCATTGCACACCCTTGTCGCTAAAGGAGACAAGTTTAGTCTCGATCAGTGCCCTAAGATTACTCTTGAAATTCAGAAGATGCAGCAGCTTCTGTATGCTTCGGCTGTAGGAAGTCTTATGTATGCTCAGGTGTGTACTCGTCCTGATATAGGTACATTGTTGGTATGTTGGGAAGATATCTGAGTAACCCCGGAGTGGATCATTGGAGAGCAGTCAAACGGGTTATGAGGTATTTGCAGGGAACAAAAGAATATAGGCTCAAGTATAAGAGATCGGATCATGTTGAGATCATTGGGTACTCCGATTCTGATTTTGCTGGATGCCAAGATAGTAGACGATCCACGTCAAGCTATATCTATCTGTTAGCTGGGGGAGCCATTTCTTGGAGGTCTGCCAAACAGACGCTCGTTGCTCCATCGACTATGGCGGCAGAATTTATAGCTTGTTTTGAGACTGAAATTCGCAGCACCTTTGAGATGCAGATTGTGAACAAGTAGTTGCTACAGCACACGCTTGTTCACCAGAATCTGAAGCAACAAGACACGTTAAGGAACACTGATTTGTTCACCCAGTTCGGCCAACTGCCTACGTCTGCGGAGGACTGTACTCCAGTCCTCAATCCACTAATCTCGAAAGTCTCAAAGTACACTCGGTTACAATCTCCACGCAACCTATGCTACTTAACCTTAAGTGGAACCTTGATCACAATCAGAACGGGCTCTGACTTCTGTCTACACAACCTACACTGATATCAATCTAGAATAGCTATTGCCTCCACGAACTCAGCCTATTCTAATCAATACCCAGTCGTTGCAGGTTTGCTATAGCATCTACTGTAGCTCACAGCTGATGCACTATCTGTCCGCATCGCTCCAAAGCCTTTCGCTGAGTCGATCGAACAACTCCACGAGCGCTGCACACTCTGGAATACTCCCCCTCACTCAGTGACCTCCTGTCACTAGCGAGAACAACCGTCCAGACACTTGATCGAGTCGCCGACTCGTCAGTTCTTCCGCGGCTTCCCTTGATCAACGAACAAGCACTTGCTGCTCCGAATTGGCTTCCAGATCAAGCTTAGATCAGACTCTGCAAGTCCTGATCACTCTCTACTTCAGTCACCTCAGCTCTCCGCTCACGCTCTGCTCTCGGTGATGATCAAAGATCTTCTCGCACACCAAAACTACTCTCTCGGTATTCTGTGTATGCTCTCGTGTTTGCTCTCTTCACTTCGATCACCTTCAACTCTCTGAAGGGCCTCCTTTAAATAGGAACACCTAGTTTCATCATTTACATTTTTAGCAATTTCCTCCAAAGAGCAATATCTCCTAATTTGTAGGAGATTAGATTTGATTGGCAAATCTATTCTTCTACAAATAAATCTTCTTCTTCATCTGGGAATCTTCACTGGAATATTCTCTGTTGAATATTTAGAAACTCCCTTGATGCTCGTTGATGAACTGCCAAGCCCTTTTTCTGAAGATCCGAATAACTATTGTAGACCAGATGCTACAGATTCCTGAACCAGCTCCTGCTATAACAGCCGATTGTTCACTTGTGCTGGTTTTGTCAAACACTGTCATACTGCATCATCAATCTCCCCCTTGGCATTTTGACAAAACCTTGGTCACAGATGAAGTCTTCCACGAAGAACAAATATAAAACTACTTAATAACAGTTTCAAAGTAAGTGTAAGATGTGGCCACACTCGGCCTCAGCTAAGCCACGCAGGGCAAAAAAAAAAAAAAAACAAAGTTCGGAGTTCATGGTTCATGTTCAGAGTTCATTAGTGGCCCTGGCTTGCTTCTTCCTCTCCCCCTTTTTTTTGGCACAGATGCTCAAGGGGCCTGGCCTTCTTCTTCCGGAAATTCCAAGCATACTTCTGATTTGGCCGCGTCTAGCATCCCTTCTCTTAGCTTCTGCCTCCAATACAAGCAGCTCAGATCTTAGGTAGCTCACAATTCTGGCACGGAGGGCTGCTTGGATAGTCGCGGCAGGGGGAAGTGGTTCCTCCAGAGGGGATGGGTCTGAAGAGGCAACCAGGAGAGGATCCTCGGAGGCTATGTCCACTACATGTTTCCCTTTGAAGAGTTTGTGGTCTACTGTAAATACATGCAGCTCCTTGGACAATCCTTCAGTAATCTCACCGAGCTCCGGATGCTGAGAGACCATCATTCCATAAATGAGGGATGGCAGCACAATGGGTTTGCTGGATGAAGCGCTGCCAGCATGAGCAGCCAGCTGGGGAAACATCACACTACCCAAGCTGATTCTTCGCCTTTTTCCAATCGAGTGTAAAAGGTTTGCAAAGGATCTGCTAATCTTTCCCCTATGAGAGCTGGGGATCCAGTTCCTAATGCCCTGGTTGTACAACAGGGCATTTTTGGAGGTGAGTTCTCCAACACTGAGATTTGGTCCACCCCAGGACCTGCACACTCCTCCTGTGAGAACCCTGGCCAACACCTCTTGCTTGACATTCGTGGGCTCTCTGGCATCACTGTCTATCTCAAAAAATTCATCTATCTTCTCAGGGGTGATTACTACCTTCTTACCCCGCACCCAACTCTTCCCAAAATCATCTCCTTCTTCCTCACCAAATTTTTCTTCCATGTTGACTATGAATTCCCTAACTAGAGACATATTGAATCTGTAAGGGTAAGTCAGGGACTTGAGAAAGTTTACCTCGGTTAGGAGCTGGATGATTGCTGCAGATTTGTATTTGTCCAGGTCGAATCTCTTCTCTGTAACAATGTGCTTTCTCTCTACAGAGCTCTATGATTGAAAGGCATGCCTGTTTCTGAACCATACTCCCCCTAGGGTGACTGCCACAGTGTCAGTCAGAACGGGTCTTCTCTCGGAAGGTTCACTTACAACGTCCTCTTCACTGGACTCCTCTTCTTCATTGCTGGTAACAGGGATGATAATTGGAGCTTTTCCTTTGTCAGAAGATGGAGGAGGATGTGCTGCAGCAGTTTCTTATTCAGAAAGATCTGCGTCAACCTCCTCACCTTCTCCTTCGAAGCTAGGAGACAAGACAAGGGTTCTGCTTGAGCCTTCTTCGAGCACTGCCTCTTCAACTGTTGCTCTGGTTACAGGCTCCCCGTCAAGGACTAGTCGCCTCCTTTTCTGTGAAGTTCCTCTTTGTGGAGAAGGTGCATTGGCGGCACAGGGAGAGGTGCGGGCTCCCAGATCAACAAGTCTAGTTGTTGAGCAGGCGCTTCATTACGGGACTTAGACCTCCTTTCAGTTCTGCCTTGTCGTGCTGTTGCCAGGCTCTTCTTTAGTCCACGAGTCTTCATCATTGTTGGAAGTTTGCAGAAGGAGCTCGAGCAGGGGAGTATTTAATCTGCGTGCGATTTGGGAAAGATTTCGCCCGAATATGCCCTAGAAATTTGATTTTACCCACTGTTTTTCTTTCTTCTCCAGAAGCAGTGCTCTGCATGTGCCTACTTTTAGCAACCAAAAATTTGAACAAGCTTTTTTTGGATCTGATTGCTATAGCAGATAGAGGCTGGTTCCCCTATTTCCTGGCGTTATTTCCATTGTCTGTTGATTCCTTGTCAGGTTCAGCCGGTTGTTTCTTCATCCACACTTGAGTCGGTCTCTGCTTCCACAACTTTCGATAAACATTTCTCTTGTCTTCCCGTTTGTCATGTTTAGGTCTCCACACCTGTGTTTCCTGTGACTCTCTTTTGATTGATCCATTCTCGTGCGCTGGTTTGTCAAGTACTTTGACTCTCCAATTAAGTTCTGATCGTTGGTGAGCACTCATCATTTTAGCAGAAGGAAGAATCTTTTGACAACTTGTGTTGATCATTAGATTGCTCACCCTATTTCCAACCCTGGTCCCCTTTCTGACTCTCTGCTATTTCGTCAGACTTGAATGTTTCCTTTGGCTTCATTTCTTTTTACCACAGGGGCGTGCAAGTAACAAACTTCTATCCTGACTCTGTTGTTTTGCTACTGAGGGATGATATAACGGGTGATGTAGCATCCTCTTGTTCAGACATCCGGTTTTGTCTTCTTCTACAAGAGTTGTACAATAATCTGCTTTCTCATCGTTCTCGATCAGTGTATCAGAGGCTTTTACAAATACTATTCCTCCAGTGCTCTCTTCACCAGTGTATCCGAGCCCCATTCTTCCTTTTCCAAATATTTTATATGAAAGTATTTCATCAAGAATGTTTTCCTGAGGTTCGGTTGTCTTTGCTGACGCAGGAGGGGCACCAGTATCAGTGGCTTGGCTTCCTGAATCTCCCCTTCTCAGTATGGTGACTTGTCTGTTGGATGAAGATAGTTCATCAAGTAACTCTTCTCGTTCTTCTTCAAGTTGCTTGACTCTGTCAGTCAATGCTTGAATCATTTGTAGAGCTTCCTCACACTGTTTCAGAATTTCTCCCAGATAATCTATAAGGTTTCCTGTTGAGTCATCCCCATCTTCACTTTCTGACACATCAACCCCATAGTAGAATTCATTCTTTATTAACTCTTTGCGGTCATAATCGAACACACTAGTTAACACAATATAATTTTCTTCTTTGCTTTCCTCAGAGTCACTCCACTTAGCCGGCAGGGATTTGTTATCCTTCTTCTCACAGTTTTTGAGAGGTTTGCTCGGATAGTCAGCCTCAAGGTGTCCATACCCTTCACAGTTCCAGCAGTGAACCCCCTTCCTCTTTTCTTTCTTCTCATCTTCACTCTGAGCAGGTTCCTTCCCTTTTCTTTGATTTCCTCCACCTCTTCTGGATTGTCTTTGTGAGAATGAGATTTGTCCAGATCTTGACTCCATGTTCTTCAAGAACTTCCCAAGATTTTTCACCAGTAAACTCAGTTGATCATCAGCTGAGGGCTTCTTCTCTTCTGTTTCAGCTTTCAGTCCAACATCTTTGCTTTTGAGGGGAGCATCTTCTTTGACTAGCTTCATCTCAAACTGCTTGAGAGATCCAATTAATTCTTCCAGCCTCATGTCCCGGACATTCTGAGCTTCTTCAATGGCTGTCACCTTCATGTCAAATCTGGATGGCAATGATCTGACGAACTTCCTAATTAACTTTTCTTCAAGGATGGGTTCTCCAAGAGCATGGGCTTCGTTAAACAGGTCACACAGCTTGGCATTAAATTCTGTGATGGTTTCCTCCTCCTGCAATTTCAGACCTTCAAACTGTGAAGTAATCATCTGTATTCTGGATATCTTCACTTTGTCAGTCCCCTCATGAGCAACTTCCAAGATCTCCTAAGCTTGTTTTGCAATGTCACAGTTGGAGATTAATCTGAAGTTGCTGGCATCCACAGCAGCAAAGATTGCATTCACGGCTTTTGAATTACCATTTGCTGCAGCATCCTCTTCTGCAGCCCACTGCTCTTCAGGTTTCTTCTGAATGACTCCTTTATCATCAGTGGTTTTGGGAGAAGCCCACTATGTCACCACAGCTTTCCACACTTTCTCATCAATAGCCTTGAGAAACGCCTTCATCCTAGCGTTCCAGTAACCATAGTTGCTTCCTTTTAGTAGTGGAGGACGGCTTGTGCTTTGTCCTTCCTTCATTGTCTTGTTCTTCTCAGCTAGGTGCACAGGATCTTGACTCTGTATGTTGAGCTCCGGCTTTGATACCAATTGAAATTCGCAGCACCTCTGAGATGCAGATTGTGAACAAGTAGTTGCTACAGCACACGCTTGTTCACCAGAATCTGAAGCAACAAGACACGTCAAGGAACACTGATTTGTTCACCCAGTTCGGCCAACTGCCTACGTCTGGGGAGGCCTGTACTCCAGTCCTCAATCTACTAATCTCAAGATCTCAAAGTACACTAGGTTACAATCTCCACACAACCTATGCTACTTAACCTTAAGTGGAACCTTGATCACAATCAAAACAGGCTCTGACTTGTGTCTACACAACCTACACTGATATCAATCTAGAATAGCTACTGTCTGCACGAACTCAACCTATTCTAATCAATACCCAGTCGATGTAGGTTTGTTATAGCATCAGCTGTAGCTCACAACTGATGTAATATCTGTCCGCGTCGCTCCAAAGCCTTCCTCTGAGCCAATCGAACAATTCCACGAGCGCTGCACACTCTGGAATACTCCCCCTCACTCAGTGACCTCTTGTCGCTAGCGAGAACAGCCGTCCAGACACTTGACCTAGTCGCCCACTAGTAAGTTCTTCCGCGGCTTCCCTTGATCAACAAACAAGCACTTGCTGCTCCGAACTGGCTTCCAGATCAAGCTTAGATCAGACTCTGCAAGTCCTGATCACTCCCTGCTTCAGTCATCTCATCTCTGCACTCACGCTCTGCTCTCGGTGATGATCGAAGATCTTCTCGCACACCAAAACTACTCTCTCGGTATTTTGTGTATGCTCTCGTGTTTGCTCTCTTCACTTCGATCACCTTCAACTCTCTGAAAGGCCTCCTTTAAATAGGAACACCCAGTTTCATCATTCACATTTTTAGCGATTTCCTCCAAAGAGAAATATCTCCTAATTTGTAGGAGATTAGATTTGATTGACAAATCTAATCTTCTACAAACAAATCTTCTTCTTCATCTGGGAATCTTCACTAGAATATTCTTTGCTGAATATTTAGAAACTCCCTTGATGCTCGTTGATGAATTGCCAAGCCCTTTTTCTGAAGATCCGAATAACTGCTGTAATGCTACAGCTTCATGAACCAGCCCTGCTATAGTTGCCGCTTGTTGAGCCGCTTGTTCACTTATGCTGATTTTGTCAAACACTGTCGTACTGCATCATCAGAGGTATCAAATCATGGCGTATGGCTGCGAAACTTTGTCACTGGACTGCGCGTTTTGAGTGATATCGAAAGACCACTAAAATTATACTATGACAGTAAATCAGCAGTGATGTACGCCAATAACAATATGAGTACTACGAAATCAAAGCATGTTGATATCAAGTTCCTGGTTGTGAAAGAAAAGATACAGAGTGGACAGATATCCATAAAGCATATTGGGACAAACTTCATGATAGTGGATCCGCTTACCAAAGTGACGTTGGTGTTTTAGGCAAGCAAAATGAAGTGCTATTCTAGTCACGCAAATATCAAACAATATTTATAACCAAGTGACCTCGGATCGAACCCAAGGGAAAAGCTTAGACTAATTGACAACTAATCAATGCTACTAATGTAAGTCTACGGTTTTTGGGGGGGAATATGTCCTCCTATAGATGTATCTCTAGCAAGCACTAAAGATAAATGATATTCTTGAGTTCTACTTAATGAATAAAAAGGGGTGACTAGGGATTCAACTTCTCTCCTAGGATATGAGGAAATGAAATAACTCACTAATACATGCATGAACTACATTTGGTTGATAAAAGCAAGGCTAATGCATCATCCACTCTAGGTTCAACTCTCGCTCCTTCCCTAGAATGGAGAGGATACATAAATGACAAGGTTCTCAAACTCTCATTCTATTGAACCGTGTAGAATATGAGTCCCATAACCGCACCCTCTCGGTCTATTGGCCGGTTACTCAAATCCGCTCAAAACTTAGCCTAATGTCAAGAATGCATGTCGCTCTCACGCACAAACACTCCATCTATGATCATACGATAGCTATGAAACATCCTAAGTTCAACTCTCGCTCCTTCCTTAGGGGTTGTAACCAAGCATACTCACTTAAGCATTTCGTCAAACACTTGGTGTGCATACAATGAATACATAGCTAGGGCACAATAAGATCAAACCAAACTTCATTCAATGCAACAACAATAGTGTTCTACATCATATCCAATCCTAGGGGATCCATTTAATCCCCAACCACAAAAGTAACTACTCACTCATAATGAGTGTGTACAAAAACATGACAACTAAAGGAAGCATAAATGTAAATACAAAGTTAGGGTTTAGAAGAGGATGATGTGGAATCTTCAATCCAAGCTTCAATCTTCCATCAAGCTTGATCTTCCTTGAGTTTTGTCGTCTAGGGTTGCAAAAAGTGGAAACTTGTCGTCTAGGGTTGAGAGAAAAAGCAAGCTCTATTCTTCACTTCTATCTCCTTCTATTTATACTCTTTGAAGTTTCCCACAAAATGACCGAAGTGACCGAATCACTTGATTCGGTCAATGTCCATGTGATTCGCTCGAACCTTGTGTTCAGTGCAGTTTTGAGTTTGGGCGAATCAATTATCCTGGCCGAATCACTTTTGATTCGGTCAAATGTCTTTGTTTTGATACGGTCAAACGCCTTGTGGAGCTAAACTGATTCGGGCACCTCTGGGCGAATCACCTCTGATTCGGCCGAATCAGCTGTTCAGTAGCTTCTTGACTGGGCGAATCACTTCTCTTGGCCGAATCACCATTGATTCGGTCACACCCATTATGTGATTCGGTCAAACCTTCAGGACTTCCCCGGATCAGGTCAATTCGTGCAGCTGAGGGTGATTCAGTCAAGCTGGTGGGCGAATCACTAGTGATTCGGCCGAATCACTTCTGCAGTTTGCTCAGCTTTGCTTCTTTTGATCTCCATCGACCGGAATTCGTCTAGATTTTCTTCGGGCCACTTCGTATCGTGAGATATATAATTTTAACCTGAAATGGACGAAGAAAATCATCAAATGGCTTTAAAGAATTGCGGAACAAACAAGAAGTAAGGGAAAAATGTGGACAAATATAAGGTTATTTGTCCGCTCATCACAAAGCATTGACATCCAAGGTCTTTCATGAGCATGCTGCTCACATAGGTGTAATGTTGTTTAAGGATATTCATGATTAGTGGGAGTTTGTATTTTTATGTTGACGCTCTATGAGATGCATAGATTTTTCTATCTATACATTTTTGATTATGTTCTGCAGAAATTATGTTTACACGGTACACTCTGTATGATTATGTTGATCTCCTTTTGAGATACCAGTTGGAAATAGGCCTGTGCATATCACATTACATGTAATTTCCATGCTACGCACCACGATGAATCCATGTCATTTAGCTATGTCTGCATACGTGACAAGCACGGTCGAGTAACGATGATGATTACGAAGGCCGCCTTGATCCTATGTTTGCATAGTTAATTGACCGAATAATTTCTGATATACCTGTTATGGCATGATATCAGTTTTGTGTACACTTTTGGTTATACATTTATTTGGTTACACATGCGATCCAGTGGGAGATTGTTAGATTATTATGATTAATTTAATTTGGACCGAACGTGTAATCAGATAATTGTATGTGCTATCATTATGATAAGCTTAAATAGCATGATCAAATCTTTTGAGAAGCTTATCAGGTATAATTTTAGTCGTGGAATATACTGTGTAGATACGTAGAGATAATTATGGAAATCTTTGAGAGACGGAATCCATGATTATCTCAATTATATCTTTTCGTGTAGAAGATACAAATATGGGTTATGGTCCACGGTCTATCATATCGTTCTCAAGTTTCTTACTCTCAAAGAAACTGACCCCAGAGACATACGATTAGACTGGAAGCACCAACCGAGGCTGGTGCTGCAGGTAACTTCCAACAATGGATTCAGGTATGTTTTATTTGACAGTAATCATGTATGCTAATTATTCTGGGATGAGTATGATCCTATTAAATTCATTTCCGCTGTATGATTATGTTCCAACAACTTCATCTCAATTAATTAGATGGCAGCCCTTACCTGATTTGTGTCCATTCCATAAGAAATTTGCGCAAAGACAATTAATAATGCCAATGATCTTCTTCGGGGTCAGAATATGTTTGGCCCAATAATAAATGAAGCTTTGAAGCACTAATTTGATCAATACTGCTCTTCCTGCCCTGAAAGGAAGCCTGTTGCTCCATGAGTTGAGCCTCAGCTTTTTTCTATTAACAGAGTGCAATCATGAGCCCTAAGACTCCTTGAATAGTTATTTGACCGGGAGAGAGGTTAAGTTTCCTACCCAACCCTTTTTCCTCTCATCCATACCCGCATGGCTTTTCTGAAGGTTAATAGAAAAACCTGAGGGCTTTAAAAAATCTTCCACACCTTTCTTGATTACTAGAATGGCAGTGTTTTTCATCAGCAAACAAAATATGGTTTGATCTAATTCAGTGGCATTTTGGGTGAAAAAAGTACCAATCCTATTGTTAATTTTCGATAACTTCTCCTTGGACAAGGCGAACTAAAAGGGTGAGTGGATTCCCTTGGTGAAGTTTCCTTTTCATCTCAAAATAATCAACCATGTCACCATTGATCATAATACAAGACCTTACTGGCCGAATGTGCATGGATATCCATGCAGTAGATATAAATGGGAACCTCAGGCTGTGAAGCATGCTCCCTATAAAAGTGCAGTTGACAGTATGAAAAGCTGTCTGTAAATCAATTTTTCTGGCCAATCGCTCACGAATATGCTTCTTGCCATACCAGAGGAGAATGTTGGAAAATGGTGGTGCGATTTGAGGGTGGAGTAAAACGAATTGAATTGAAATAATTTTAGTTAAATACCTCGGAACTAGAGGTATATTTTTTATTATTCATAAATCAAAATTCAAGTTATATTGAATGAGATTTTGATGCTAAAAAGTGATCTAAATTATTAGAAATGTGATTGCATAAAGAATAGAACACTTAACCTTATGAAGTAGAAAATAATATGCAAATGTCCCACATTACTTGGAAAGTGGATCAAATGTAAGTTTATATGTAAACTCATTTCACTTCATTGATAAGATGTTAATCAATGAGGCTCTCTCTCTGTAGGAATGCAAGCAACGTACGGTATGCGAAATGGTGGACCAATGTAGTCGCCTGTAGACAGACCCCTTTTGCACTTTTTTCTATTCGAAGTCATATTTTTTAAGCATCAAACTTAAGGCGACACCTCAAATATATTTAGAAGCGATTGACAAAGAATCTCAACACCTCAAGGAGGCCAATGACGCTTTATGAAAATCGTCAAACGAGCCTCAACTTCTCTTTATTGTGATTTGTTAAATTTCAAATAAATTTCCTTAACGCTTGTCAATCGTGAAGTACTGACAAAATTCAATCTTATTAATGACATGTAAAAAGTGCAAACTATATCATGGACATTGATGTCGATCTTCCTGTTGTTTCGAGAATGTAATCAACACTAGATAGTTTCTGATATACCTGTGACATGATATGAATTTTGTGCACACTTTTGTTTACATTTATTTGATTAGATATGTGGTTTAGTGAGAGATTGTTAGAGTATTTTGATTAATCTAATTGGGACCAAACGTGTAATTTAAGTAAATGTATGTATTATCATTGTGATAAGTTTAAATAATATGATCTAATCTTTTTGGAAGCTTATCGGGTATAATTTTAGTCGTGAAATATATTATACAGATACCAAGAGATAATTATGATATTCTTTGAGAGACGGAAACTTTGATTATCTCGATTATATCTTATCGTATACAAAATATAAATATGGGTTACGATCCCTGTCTACCTTATTGTTCTCCAGTATCCTTACTCTCAAGAATTGATTATTGAGACATACGGCTAGATTGGAAGCACCAACCCAAGGTTCTACTTTCCAGGCTCTTCAGGTTTGTATTCATTCATTAATGGATTAAGGTACTCCTAGCTTAAAGTTTTACATTATGCGTAATTGACTGATATGGGTATGAACGATCCAAGTTAATTCGTTTCCGCTGTAAATCTTGTTCTGTTCTAACAAGTGTTCGATTTATTCCAACAATATCGTCATCTTTGCAGTTTTCTCTTCTTGAGTTTAGAACTATATTGAACCATCCACAAGACTTTAATTTGAATATGAAATTTGCAGCGCCCCTGAGTTACTGATAGTGTACAAGCAGTTGTTATAGCAACTCCTTATTCTGCATAATCTGGTGCAACAAGAAACAAAATAGTGAACAAAGATTTGTTCACCCAGCTCGGCCAATCTGCCTACGTCGGGGGAGGACTATACTCCAATCCTCAATCCATGAGTCTCCAAGGTACTCCATACAACACAGATTCGACCCACGGCCAACCTATGCTACCCAACCTCAACTAGTAATTTTTTTTTTAAAAAAAAACTTTGTATATTTATTTATTTTTATTTTTTTAAAAACCCACCCCGTTAGAGCCCCAGCCCTAACACCCACCAGGAATCGAACCTGTGACATGGAGTTTATAATACACCACCACGACCACTAGGCTAGCCCTTGGTGGCACCTCAACTAGTAATTCACACACAATCAGAACACCCTCTGATTTGTGTCTCACACATCTACACAATTGATTTAACTCAGAATAGCTACAACTCTGCTCTCTAGACTTCGCCTATTCTAATTAAACAATCTCACCGTAGATTGCTGTAGCACACGCTTGTGCAGGTTCTGTCCGCGTCGCTCCAAAGCCTTCCGCTAAGCTATTTCGAACTCTATGAGTAATTCTCACTCCGGGATGCTCCCCCTCACTCATTGACCACCTGTCACTAGCATTAACAGGCCTTTTACAGATTGTCCGTGTTCCTCCACTCGACAAATATCCAGCTATTAATTCTTGAAACCAGTCTAAGCAACTACGAATCCTATCACAGTAGTAGCTGATTATCCTAGTGTGTTACTCCTAGTTGTCACCGTCAAGTTATCAACCAGTTTAACATACAATAACGAGCAGTTAGAATAAGATTGCGGTTCAAGGCTTCTCTTATTCACACAACTAATTATCACCCATGTGCATAGAATTAATATAAGTAGACGAACTAAGCATTAAACACAAGTCTCAAAGGAAATACTTCATAGAATCATGCCCAACCGACACAAGGTGTTTAGCTAGACATGCTAGAAGCAAGCATCATAGAAATAATAAATAAAACTAAAGCAGCCAAGGAAAAGTAGCAAGTCGGCGCAATCTCAGGTTGCTGTTTTCGGCTGGCGCAAGTGGTTCGCGCAGAATCTTGATGGCAGGCTTCTTGAGCTCGTGTGTCTCTGCTGCTATATATCTCTCTCTCTATCTATCCTCTTCAAATCCTAGCTTCCCTCCTCTTTATATACTGGTCATGAAGCCCAAGGAATGCTTAGATTTGGCCCGTGAGAATCTTAGCTACTTCCCAAATCTAGGAGAATTTGTAGGGATAATGATGATCAAAATTTAGAAACTCTGCTATCCTGCGCATGGCTCGCTGCGCACGTTGGTTGCGCTACTCGCTTTGCGCAATGCAGTTTGAATCAACTATCTCCTATCTCCTTTTGCGCTGCTAGTTCCGCAGGTCGTGCATTGCGCTCTTTAAAAGCGCCTGTTAGCGCGCATCTGACTTATGCTCCTGTTTTATCCTGAAATACAAAAATACGAAAAACCAGTAATCTTGTACACAAAATAATGCAAACAAGCACAGTGTTAAGATCTAAATAGCGCATATAACTAGGCTCTATCAAATGTCCACTACATGCTTTCCCTTGATAAGTTTGTGATCAACAACAAACACTTGCAGCTCTTCTAACATCCCTTTTGAGATAGTCTTCAACTCCGGATGTTGTGCAATGATCAATTCATAAATGAGGGAGGGAAGAGAACAATAGCATGAGTAGACTTCGTACAACCAGCATATGCAGCAATCTGAGGAAACATTACCTTACCCATGTTTACTTTCCTTCGTTTCCCAATGATGTACAAGAGGTCTCCAAAGTATCTACTGACCTTTCCTCTATGGGAGCTAGGTATCCAGTTCCTGATGCTAAGATTGTACAACAATGCATACTTTGATGACAACTCTGAAGCATACAAATTTGGTGTTGCCCGGGTCCTGCACAACGCACCAGTAAGAATACTGGCAAGGACCTCTTGATCAACACTAGCTGGACCCCTTGATTCATTGCTTATCTCCAGATATTCATTTATCTTCTCCGGAGAGATCATAACCAGCTTGCCCCTTACCCAGCTTCTCCATAATGATTACTCCTCTCAATTTAGAACTCATCCTCCATATTTGCCACAAATTCCCTAACCAATGACATATTGAACTTCTTAGGGGTGGTTAGGGTTTTTAGAAGGTTTACCTAATAGAAGCTGGATGATTGCAGCAGATTTGTATCTTCCAGGAATCATCCTCTTTTCAGGCACCACAGTCTTCCTTTCCACTATTCCCCATGATTCTGAGGCAGGCCTGCTCCTGAATCAGATGCCTCCTACAGTGACCTCTTCGTTGATCTCAGGCAGTGTATACTGCCTCACAGATGGTTCTCCATTGAGAGCCCCTTTAGTGTCATCAGAGTCCTCTTCTTCTTCATTGCTTGAGTCTGGAATGATGATGGGGGACTTCCCTTTGTCTTTTGGTGGTGGAGGGGTTGCTTCAGCAGACTCTTGTTTAGATAGCTCCTCAGAGTCTTCATCAGGGGTTGTGACTACAGCTCTGCTAGGCTCTTCTATGCTTTGGGAAGCTGCAGCAACCTTTGTAGCTTGTACATCACTGTGGGAGACATCTTTTATTTTAGTGGCAGTCTCTTCTTCGACTGTTGTTGCTATGGTCACGGGTACCCCTTCTTGCACTAGCCTCCTCTTCTTGTTTGAGGGTTCCTCTGATGGCGTAGGGTTCTGCGACTGTGGTTGAGGGGCTGGTTCCCAAACTACCATGTCGAGACATTGTGCTGTAGATTTGCGCCGGGACTCGGTCTGCTTTCTTCCACTGGCTTGGAGGGCGGCTGCCAAGCTTTTCTTTAGTCCATGGGTGCGTACCATTGTTAGTCTTGAGCTATGATCGAAGATGTCAAGAGATCTTGAGAAGGATGTCGTCAGACGTTGCTTGCAAATGGTGCCCTAGAATACAAATTGATTTACCCGTTTTTCTTTTCATTACCTGCACATGCCTTGCACGTATCCCTTCTCTCTTTAGCAACCAAATGTTCTTGTACAAGCTCCTTTTCTGTGCCTGGTTGCTACAACAGCTTGAGCTTGTACCACTTAAGGGTTTGAACTATCCACATCATCTGGCGGTTTCTCGTGAACTCCAGATGATTATTTCCTCACCCATACCTCTGACTCTTATAATGTTTAGCCATACTTCCTGTTGTTCTAACATATGCAGACTTCCTAATCTAATTTTTTGGAACCTTTTGTGATCGTCCCTCTCCAATGGATCGATCGTCCATTGTTCCTGACTATCCTTGGATCATCTGAATATCTGTAGTTCATCACTGGTCTTGAAAAGCGGAAGACCATACCACTGTATGGTTTAGTATTTATTTCTCCCTCCATTTTCCAATTCTAGTTGACTTTTGAGGTCTCCGGTACTCTTTCATCCTCGGGTATTTACTCTGAACATGACCCTCTTGGTCACAGCAATAGCATATGCATCCTCTTCTCCAGTGTTTTCCTTCTGCTACATGTGGATGATACAGTGGTTGTTGTAGCAACCTCTCGTTCAGATCTCTGGATTCTTCCTTCACTGTAGGTTTCTGGCTAATACCTCCTTCTGATTCCTCATTGCTAACGTTATGTGCTTCAGTAGCTTTAACAAATACAATTACTCCAGTGCACCCTTCACCCGTGTATCCGAGACCCGTTCTTCCTCCTCCATATCTCTGATAGGCAAGGATCTCATCAAGAATATTGTTTTAAACTTCAAGTATCTTTTCTGTTTTTTGGAGGAAGCTGGACTTTCCTTTTTCTATAGTGGGTTCTTCTTCCTTTAGACTGGTCACTTTTTCAGACAATTCCATGTTTATTCGTAAGGCTTCCTCACACTTCTGAAGAATGATTCCCAAATTCTCTACCAAGTTTTCTTCTGTGATTTCCTCATCTTCACTGTCTGACACTTCAATCCTATAATTGAACTCTTCCTTTATTGAATTTTTAGAATTTGAATTGGATATAGTAGTTAAAACAATACAGTTCTCCTCCTCACTCTCCTCAGAGTCTTCATCACTCCACTTGGCTGTCGGAGAGCTATTGTCCTTTTTCTCAGAGTTCTTCATCTGTTTGCTAGGGCAGTCAGCTTCACGATGTCCATAACCTTCACAGTTCCAGCATTGGATACCCTTCTTTTTCTCTTTCTTCTCATCTCCATCCTGGACTTGTTTCTTCCCTTTTTTCTGCTTTTCACCACCCTTTCTAGCTTGTTTTTTAGGATTTAAGTTCTGGCCAGATCTTGCTTCCATGTTTTCAAGAATCTCCCCAAGTTCTTTCCCAGCAGTCCTAGTTGATCATCAGTGGAAGGCTTCTTCTTTTCTATTTTAGCTTTCAGACCAACATTCTTGCTTTTGACTGGTGTATCATCCTTGGTCAGCTTCATCTCAAACTGTTTGAGGGATCCAATCAGTTCTTCCAGCCTCATATGTTTGACATTTTGTGCTTCTTCAATGGTTGTCAACTTCATGTCAAATCTAGTGGGCAATGATCTGAGAACTTTCCTTATCAGCTTCTCTTCTGGAATTGGTTCTCCGACTTGAGCTGCGTTTGATAGATCACACAACTTGGCGTTGAACTCAGTGATGGATTCCTGGTGGGTGTTAGGGCTGGGGCTCTAACGGGGTGGGTTTTTTTTATAAAAAAAAAAAAAAAGAACTCAGTGATGGATTCCTCTTCTTGCATCTTCAGGTTCTCAAACCGAGAAGTAATAATCTGCATTCTTGATGTATTCACTTTGTCGGTTCCTTCATGAGCTGTTTGAAGAATTTCCCAGGCTCGTTTTGCAATGTCGCAGTTGGTAATTAACCTGAAATTGTTAGCATCCACAACAGCAAAAATAACATTTAGAGCTTTTCAGTTACCAGTTGCTCTAGCATCCTCTCCGTCAGTCCATTCCCCCTCGGGTTTTTTTTCCTGGTGACTCCTCTCTGATCAATAGTCAACGGAGGGGGACCATTCAGTCACAATAACTCTCCAAGTCTTCTCATCAATAGCTTTGAGGAATTCTTTCATTCTACCATTCCAATACCCATAGTTGCTTTCTTCCAATAGAGGAGGCCGACTTGTAGTCTAACCTTCCTTCATTGTTTCTTGCTTATCTCAGCTAGGCGCTCAGGATCTTTACTCTGTGTGTCGAGTTCACGCTCTGATACCAATTGAAATTTGCAACACCTCTGAGTTACTGATAGTGTACAAGCAGTTGCTATAGCAACTCCTTGTTCTGTCGGATCTGGTGCAACAAGAAACAAAACAGTGAACAAAGATTTGTTCACCTAATTCGGCCAATCTGCCTACGTCTGGGGAGGACTATACTCCAGTCTTCAATCTACTAGTCTTCAAGGTACAATGTACAACACAGATTCGACCCACGGCCAACCTATGCTACCCAACCTCAACTAGTAATTCACACACAATCAGAACACCCTCTGATTTGTGTCTCACACGCCTACACAATTGATTTAACTCAGAATGTGTACAACTTGCTCTCTAGACTTAGCCTATTCTAATTAAACAATCTCACCGTAGGTTGCTGTAGCACACACTTGTGCAGATTCTGTCCGCGTCGCTCCAAAGCCTTCCGCTGAGCTGTTTTGAACTCTGTGAGTGATCCTCATTCCGGGATGCTCCCCCTCACTCAGTGACCACCTGTCACTAGCAAGAACAGGCCTTCTACAGATTATTCGAGTTCCTCCACTCGACAACTCTCCTACCGCCTTCCTTGATCAGCCAACAAGAACTCCATGTTCTGAATTGGCCTCCGATCAAGCACTGACCAGACTTTGCTAGTCTAATATCAGTCTCTGCTTTAACCACTCAGCCTGCGCTCACGCTCTGCTTACGGTGGTGATCTGATTCTCTGTACAGCTCTCTGAATATCTCTTTGTTATCTCATGTGCTGGGATTCTCTCTTTGTCCTTTTTCTCTCTCAGATCGATCATCGCTGCTCTGCACACCTACCCCCTTCTATAGGAACTCTACCGCCGTCAACATTAGGAAGCCCTCAAAGATCTCAACAAGATCCTATCTCCTAATTTTTAGGAGATTTGATTTCCCAATCAAATCTTCAAGCTTGTGGTATGGAATCTTCAGTGGAGATATTCTTGGAATATTCAGTTGTACTGCTACGTCATATCTGGGCGGATTCCTCTTCGATCAAAAACTGCTGCCAAGCTGCCACAACTCCTGCTGTAGCAACTACTTGTTCACTGGATTTGTACACTCTGACAGATTTTGTCAATTGAATGTCATTTGCATTATCAGAATAAATACGTACAATTAGTTCACCCAGTAATGTTAGTCCTCAGATCGATTTTTGACTTACCAAGATATTATAAATTTGATTTGACTATTATTGGCCCCTAAAACCTACATTACCAACACATATATGGTGAGAATTATATTTGTGCATAGAAGGAAAGTGTGCAATTCATGAATGAAAACAAAAATGCATCAGTACTGTAGCATAGATAGCGGTTCTATTTGATGACGACAGCCAATTCTACTTTCTTCTTCGACCTCTATTTTAGAGAAGAAAAGAAATTTGGAGTTGAAAAAATGGAACGACGGGGTGGCGGCTTCTTGGTTTTCAACAAACTTTCAATTGGGATGATAAAGAAAGTTAGATGTGGTACGCAGCAGAATATTTAAAGTTTGCAATGGAGTGCAGCAGAGCATGTACAAGAAATTCTGACAGAAACAAAATAATTCTCCAAACATTATTAAAAAAAAGAGAGAGATATGGTGTCAATCAAGTCTCAGCTCATCACCACCTTTTATGTGTTGCGTCTATTTTTCTTCACCCCCTCAATCGACTGCTTTTCCAAATTTTTAATACCATTAAGTTTGATGACGCGCACTAGATGGTTATTTTTAATTTAAAATTTTAATTCAGTAAAATTTCAGTTACTTAAATGAAATTTTAATTAATACTTATTTTTTCCATGTAGTGTTTGATTTGTGGTTCATCCGTTCAATTGATTGGATAGAGAGAGTACTCAACTTTCCGTTTGTTATCAAAATTGTATAAGCTAACCAGAAATTTTATTACTTTTAGTTTGCTTTCCCCATCATTTGAAGAGAAGCTTGGGGAAATTCTTAACATTTGGTGATCTTTTGAAGTGAAATTGAATTGATTAGAGGTGAATTAGATGATCAGAAGTAAACTGAGATTGAAAATAACTGATATAAGTAAGTGTTTGATTTTAAATAACTGAAAAACTGACTTGAGTTAATCGACCGGTGAAAAACAAGATTATGCTTAAATAAGAGAGTCATTATTATTATAATTTATAATACCGGTAAATAAGGCAATGGCAACCACGTTTTCATTCATTCTTTTGTTTGTGGAAATCTCCAACGAAGCATTCTTTTCTTTTGCTATATAAAGGAGGAGGCACGGCCCATATCCCCGGACATATGATTCAAGGTGAAAGGCATGGGGAGAAACCCTTGTTGTACCAAAGTGGGTCTCAATAAAGGCACATGGACTGCCCTTGAAGATAAGACACTCGCTGATTACATCCACCTCCACGGCGAAGGCAAGTGGAAACTATTGCCCAAAAATGCAGGTCCGTTACTCATTCATTTTGCTTCTTGCGCAATAATATATCAAAATGTGAGCTCATTGGATTTGACACAGGGTTGAAGAGATGCGGAAAGAGCTGCAGACTTCGGTGGTTGAATTATCTTAGGCCGGATATTAAGAGAGGCAATATTAGTGAGGATGAGGAGGAGCTCATTGTCAGACTTCACAAGCTCTTGGGAAACAGGTAAGAAACAACACAAAATGATGCGCTTGCAACTTCCAGACGTAGCTGAGCTGAGCTGAGCTTGTTATATATATGTGTAGATGGTCATTGATAGCCGGGAGAATTCCAGGGCGAACAGACAATGAAATCAAAAACTACTGGAACACAAACCTAAGCAAGAAAGCCGCATTGTCACCAAAATCCCAAATGACCAAAGCCAATAGTAATAATGCAATAAACAAAATGGCTGTCAGCCCCAACTCATCAGTGTTCCGAACCAGGGCAAGCAGGTGCTCAAAGGTTGTCGTCATAGAACCGCCAGCAGCAGCAGCAGCAGGAGTTACCAACATCATCAGTTATGAGGCATTCGGATCATCTGACTCCAACATAGTTAGAAACGGTTGGACGGATGATGTTGGCTTGAGTTGCAACAATGATCAACCAGCTGAGGGCATAATGACAGGGTTGGCCATTTTGATGGATGATGATCTGGGTCTTGGAGATTTCTTTTTGTCTGATTTCCTCAACACCGATCATCATGGTCAATCTATTGATAACACACACAACGAAAATGATCTTGATTTCTCGGGGTTGCTGAACTGGGCGCTGGATGTGGATGAAGAGCAGATGAAGCAAAGCATGAATATTGGTGGCACTGGCACTGACGAAGATCAGAATCGTCAGCAATTTTCTGGGTTCATCGACTCATATGATAATTGGGATATTTAGGTCCGGTTTTCACGATTGAATAATGATAGCTCGAGGCGTAGAAGTTTGTTACACTTTTGTGATTATATTTATCTTGGATTGTAAAAAAACTTTGTTTAAGATGTATATTTTATAGGAGACCGTGTATTAAAGTGCTCAAATTTAATTTATTATTGTTTTTTCAAATTTAAACTCAAGTCGAATTTTCGTAATTACATGTTTGATATTAATCTGTTTAATTTTCATGATACAAAATTTCAAAATAATAAAATTTTCTTTTAATGCACTTCCAAAGATACTTGAAATACCCGCAAAGTGACTCGTAGAGAGGATTTTACTCACAGTATATATATTTGACTTCTATTGTCACCAATTGAATGTTCTAAAAATTAGATTTCAGATCAAGTTTGTGGGTTACCTTGTAGCGATTTATAGATAATTTGGGCATAAACGGAGTTGTTACTTATATATTACAACAATAGGTTGTTATAAATCATAATATTTATGAACATCTAAATTTTAGTCGGTAAGAAATCTGATACGTACAGCACCTTATAGAGCCTTTATTACTTTGAAATATAAAATGTAAGAATTGGTTCTGATCATTTAATTTTTTTACAAATTAATTTACTGCATTAGGGTTTAGGAGAGCCGGCAATTATAATTGTAAGAAAACCACAGTGACAAAGTATGTCAGAAGGAAAAGGGGTTGAAGCTCCAAAATGTAATAATGGGGCTCTACAAAATAATAACAGTGAACAATTATAAGAATCGTGTTTGATGTGGCGTTAGGAATTGCTTAGCTTTTGAACCAGGATGTGGTCGGACGATGGATGTTTGTGGTCCAGATCCCGGACACCACACCACACAGCAATAAACCCTTGTTTAATTTTAAGCTATACGGAAAAGTTTGTGAAGATTCTCTTGAAGTTATAAAAATAATAATTTACAACAGCCCTTTTTTCTTATAAAGTACTGCAATTCAAAATAATTAGCCTGCAATTTCTAAAATACCCAAACTAGCATACAGCAGTTCCGATTTGGACCAAGCTCATTCTAAATACACCATACCAGTTCTCAGTGCAAATAAGCATTATTCTGCATCACAATCAATCCGAGCTGCTAAGATACAAACCACTATTGATATGTTGTTAGTCATAGCTTGTAAAAAAACAGACAATTAGTTGCCCCTGGCAACGGCCATCTCTATTGACCAAGTAATGTCTAAAAAGAAATGCTTTATAATTGACTGCAAAAAGTAGGAATACCTGAAAGGCATTCATAGCTAATCGCTCAACGCGAGAAAGGTGAGCACGTGATGATACCACATGCCCCAACACAGTTACGCTTGCTCCATCCACCATCACAGTTGGCACAAAATTTCACTTTCGACCCAACGGTCAACTAGGGTCACTCCGGGTTGTGGCTCCCCAGTAAGACTTGACCATCAATTGAGCTACAATGCCAATGTTACATTATGCAGCTTCCAACCAAAAATAAGCTACACCATTTCTCTATACCAAGTTCAGGACAAATGGGCATTTTAAGTTCACTTATTGTTTTTGGTATCATGAAAGGATTACAACTGATATAAATGAACTTGCTGAAATTATGCAAAAATTATATTCAATGGGTAACAAGGATCAGAATTTTGGCCAACTGCATGTGTTGTGTTATCTATCTTGTATCATCTTGGGGTATATCAATCATGGAGTCTATATCAGGGGTTACGACAGCTCGCTTGTTGAGCTCACCAACAGCGCAACAGTATTTATTTGTAGAGTTTATGGCAACCAAATCCTGGGCAAACACACTGTCCAAACCAGAAGAAACCTGCAGAGTATGTATGTAAAAATATCAAGCATTTAGTGAAGCCAATAACTGACAAAATTATAATGGGAACAAATGCAGAAACCATGATCACTGTCTAAGAAATAGTAATAATAATTATCATTATTATATTAAGAAAGAACGAATGCACTCACATTATACAAGGTATCTCCAAGCTTGAGCTTTACAGCCCCACTTTTGTACACTAGCATTTTACCCATATGACCGGCTGGCAATTCATTCAGACTGCAGAGGTTCTGTTTGGGACGAAGAGGCCTTTGGGGCTTAGATCTCTCATCAGCCTCTTTGGCTTCTGTATTTACTATTTGCCTCTTCATGGGCATAACAACTGGTAGTTGCAGAAATAAAAATGTCGGCTCCTCTTGTTCAACCTGCAACTCAAATGCCAGAATTTGCTTAGCACAATGAAAAAATAGTAAATTGAATCGACTATATCATAGTAGCTAACCGTTAATCCAAGTTCAGTTGCAGCATTAGACGACTTTTCATCAAATTCGGTGCTTTCTGTAGTGAC